>CM063523.1:21942180-22179680 GCA_032199755.1 Ambrosia artemisiifolia
TTTAAGTTGGCCCGCAGCATCAACATATTTAGAGAATAAAACATCCAGCTCTTTATCTTTGGCGGCAACAATCTTCTCTTGCGCCGACAGGTCCAATTCAGCTTTCTGCACCGCCAGTCGGCGGCGCTCAAGCTCCTTATTAATTTTTTTGAGAAGACTGCTCCTAGGCCTTTTGCTTCTCTGCAGCCTCAACATCCTTCTGACACAAGTCGGACTCCAACTTCCGAACTTGCTCGACCAACCTCTGCTTTGCAGTCTCAAACACCCCCTTCTCCTTAGCCAGACGATCGGCTTCAGTTGCGACCGTCGTCTGCTCGTCCAGAAATTCGTCCTCCCCGCGATGAAGGGCGTACAAGTTACCCAGAGATTGTGTTAGATTCATACACAACTCTGAGAACAAAGTACCACTGATGTGTGAAATGTGTAGTAAATAAATCGGTCAAGTTAAAAATGGAAAAACCTACAAAACCACACACTAACGGCAAGTGTACCGCTCGTAGTGTAGCAGAGCACGTAAGTCCGGAATATCGAACCGTGGACACAATATGGCGACACTCGGTACTAAACCTCTGTCGACTCCTAGCATATTAATTTGGATTTTTGAGAATTAATTTTAAACTAAATGTAAATAAAATAAAAGCAATTAAAATAAATAACACATAGATGAAAACAGGAAACTAAGGACACTGGATCGAACTCAGATAATATGGAAGGCAACTACCTAGGTCTAGAATCCTACCTGCAGACTCACAACTCTCGGAATCGAATAATGGATTGGCTACCAGGTTTTCTAAAGATACGCCCGACCCAAGAAACCGCTAAATCATGCTAGATCACCTCCCGGTCTCACTAACACCTCTCAGAAAATGCTAAGGGACATGTAAATCACTGGTTACTAGTTCGGATCACCTCCCGGTCTCACCTCACTAGGGAATGCTAAGGTACTCGAAAGACTTGCTCACCTTCCGGTCTCGCTAGTCACAACACATCAAAAAATGTGAAGGAGTAATCTAACTGGCTTGGAAATAATTCGGAAATACAAGAATCTAAAGACACACTAGGCAAGGATCACCTCCCGGTCTCACCTCTACCCGATACCTAAAGATCTAGACAACCCGACACTCTATCACCTCCCGGTCTCAAGGAATGGCAGAATACCTAAGTCCTCTAAACTCTCAAATCAAGTTCCTATGGAATTAGACGTCAAAAACCATAAACTAGTCACAAACACAAAGCAGGTAACCTAACATATATCTATAACTGAAAGACATTCAACAAGACACATGTGGAACTATCAAAGATAATAAATTAGACTTAAATACGCATACGCATCATAACCAAACACAATTAAATCTTTACCAAAACGTAAGCCAATTATATAATTAAACGAATCCGAAAGTCATAAAAATGCTAAGTATTCATCAACGCGACCTAGGTAGCCTAAATGTTTAGCTATTCATTAACATGGGAAAAGATATAAACATAGGTTCAATGTAACACATAGTTATGGTCTCAATATTTATAACACAAAGTAAATAAATATAAAAACTATAACGTTTAGTGATCAAACCCGTAGCTTTAATCTTGAACCCGTGCTTTCTCTCTATTTCTTTAACTGCTGTCGAGTTCTGCTTCTGCTTTCACCCTTGGCGGCTGTTAATGTGTTACCAATCGAAAAATAATGATCCCTTTGGATGATAATAGTCTTGCCGTCCAAACTTCCTTTCCTTTTTATATTCTTCGTGACCTCTCAAAATAACAGGCTTTAAGCCTTTTAATTATTATTTTTTTCTTTTTGGACTCGAGGCTTGGGCTGTGAGGCTTCAATCCTCATTTTCAATTATGTGTTTTTTTTCTATTATTATTATTATTATTATTATTATTATTATTATTATTATTATTATTATTATTATTATTATTATTATTATTATTATTATTATTATTTACGACTCGGGTGTTTTTGGCTCGACAAAAGTTCCTCGTTTACGCTCCAACGTTCATGAACACCTACAAAATATAAAATAAATAAATAAATACTAAAAATGACTCAAAACTAATAAAAATCTAATGAAACGCTAAAATACATAAAATAGACAAGTACAAGCCTAAAACTAATAAAACACTAATAAAAAGACTTGAAAATGACTACAAAATACGTAGGAATTTAGATGTGTTTTGCAACACATCAACCACGGTCTTGCGACCGATGATAAATGCACTCCGCCGGGGGAAGCGCATAGTTAACAAACTCCTCAGCCACAAAGGGGCTGAGGAAACGACAACTATCTATTATACGCCACCCAGGCGTATATACAGGAGCATCCAACTTAAAGCCAGGGTCGCTCGTAGACGCCCTGGCCCCTTCAACCTTTTTCACTTGTGGCCCAGTGAAGCCTCCCTCCTCACCAATCACCAACGTATTAACCGGGGCATCGCCTCCCTCCAAATCAACTACCAACGGCTCCGCCTGCGACCCAGCTTGCCTTTCTCACTCTTTACGGCCACTATGGCCGCATGTTGTGTGAGCAACTCAGCTTGGCGCTGGTCCTCTTCTTCCTTAGCCTTCTTCTCGGCCGCTAGACGGGCCTCTTCCTCTTTCTACCTTTTCATGGCAGCCTCCCGAGTACGGGCATCTTCTTCTTCCTTCTTCTTGATAGCGGCTTCAGCAGCACGCTTCTCCTCCTCAAGCTTTTTCAATGCCTCAGGATCAGGCACAGTCTCAACGCTAGACTGAGCCTTCAGGCGCTCCTCCTCCTGCAACTTCTTTTTCCTCTCTGTGACACCCGGCAAACTCCGGTAATTAACTTTTTGAAAACTCAGTAAGTCTACCTTAGCGAGTCGTGCATACATTACACATGACAGGGTCAGTCGAGTCGAGTCACGTTAAGAAAGTGTCTAGGGATCAATGATTCGGAGGATCATTGGGGTTAACACACACACACAAGTCTCGAGTCTCGGGAATTGGTGAACGAGTGTGAACGTGTTAGTTATCATGCATTATGTGTTTACAATCATTATATGACTTGTCGGTATGTGAATACGTGCTTATATGTGTTAAAATAGTGTTTAACGCGCGAAAACCCAATTTGAGGCTGCAGGGGGCGATTAGGCCAACATAGGGGGCGATTAGGAGCCCTAATCGCTTGCTATGTGGCCTAATCGCATGCATAAGGGGCGATTAGGTGTCCTAATCGCGTGCTACAGCTCCCTACTCGCCTGTTGCAGCCCGGACAACTAGAAACGCCTATAAATACCACCCTTGTGTTGCAAAACATCATTTTAGAAACCCTAGCACACCCCAAAGCCATTACACACTATACCCAACCTCTGTAACTCGTTTTTGATCAAGGAACCATCTTTACAAGATCTTACACCTTTCTTTGCTAAAATCTAAGGTGTGTTCATCTTCCTAAACCTTGTTAATGATAATGTTTTGCTCCCTAAAAGTCCAGACCTGGTTTCTAAGTGTTTGTGTCTTTGAAAACTTGTTAAAAACAGATTATAAACAAACCCACACCTTCATGCTTGTTCTATGTTATGTTATTATGCAAAGATGAGATTTTTGATATTAAAACATGTTTGTTTTCATATGTTTGATGTGTTTCTGACTTAAATGAATCATTAGGATGATTGTCTATGAATTTGGGAGCTTATGGTTGTGTCTTAATGATATTTGCTATTTTGACCCGTTTGGGTGATTTGGGAGATTTAATGAGATTTGATAAGTTTTGATGATTCTAGAGGATTAGGGTTTGCTCTAGGATGATGCTAGAACAGTAGGAAAGAGTTAGACAACATTGTTATGTGATGAAATCTGGGTGTTTGCTATTTAGGGTAAGTTTTACATGATGATGTGATGTTTACATGATGAATATGCTATTTTGGGAAAGCGCTTGCACTCGGGACTGTTAGAGAGATGATAAATTGGGGGTTTTTGCTTGGAATAGCTTGGTAATTGATTTGGGTTTGATATTGGGTGTTTCCACTTGTTTCGGATCTGATCTGGAGGGTTAAACGCGCGAAAAAGTGGCACAGCCCTGCAGGGGGCGATTAGGAATCCTAATCGCCTGATGTAGGGGGCGATTAGCCCTATCCACGTGCTCCAGCATGCGATTAGAAGCCCTAATTGCATGGTTGAGCATCCTATCCACGTGTTGACTTTCCTAATTGCATGCGGATTCCTATCCACGTGTTTGAAATCCTAATTGCATGTTTGACCATCCTATCCACGTGTTGACTTTCCTAATTGCATGCTTGATTCCTATCCATGTGTTTGACCATCCTATTTGCCAGTTGACCTTCCCAATTGCATGTTTGGTTCCTGTCCACGTGTTTGGCCATCCTAATTGCTAGTTGACCATCCTAATTGCTAGTTGACTTTCCTAATTGCATGTTTAATGTCTAAACACGTGATTAGCCAATTTAAGCATAGTTTGACATCCCGAACATGAAATGACATCTAGGAACATGATAGGAATCCCGTGACATGTCTAATAACCCGGTAAAACACGTGTGGACTCGTATATGCAGTATATGAACTATATGTTGACTTTGGTGAACTGTTATGCGTATTAGGTACATGTTTGCTTGTGATTGCATGATTTCTCATTCTTAGCTAACACGTGAGTTGTCGGGTCACCAATGGGATGTCGGGTCTTGTCTGTGGGGTCAAAGTAACAGTCAAACGTGTTTTCAAAACGTACTTGGTCATGGTCTGGACACTTGGGGACTATTTGACATGCGGGTCAATAGTTCGGGTACTCATATGCATTCAATGATAGGTTGCCAATACTAGGGCTGTCATTTGCATTGTCTGTGGTTTATTAAGAAGAACGCAACCTAAGGTGAGTTCACGGCCCCTCTTTTATACATTTTCCCTTGGGGGAGAAACATGCCACACGATTTAATAAATGCAACGTTTATATCATAAATATGCAACACTTTTGGAATGCAACACTTTTGAAACACAACTCTTTTGAATTGCAACTCTTTTGATTACTATACGATGAAACAAGGAAGTCCCTGGGGGAAACCATGAATGTGCTGGGCACAACGGGAGAAATGTGGATAGATCTATTGGGCTTGACAAGCCCCACCCGTCGGCTTGGAGCCGGGCGGGTGCATATTGTCTCTATTTTAGTAGTATAAGCAACTCAAACACGGGCAGCAACACAAGAAACACTTTTCAGTAATGGTTTCAGCATCACAATCGTAGTAGTAAGGAAACGCTGGTTAGGTTATTAAACGCATCTCATGACATGGTATTTTGTGACGGAACTCGTAACTCATGGAAACTAATTGTAAACTTAAAACCTGTGAACTCACCAGCATTATATGTTGACATGTTTTTGGCATGATTTCTCAGGTCGCTAAGGTAGCAGCATCTCAGGGCTTAGGCGCACGCGTCTGCACGGCGTCTAGTTTAGGTTTCATGTATTTGATTGTCGGACAAGTTTGGATACTTTTGGGTTTCATTTTGTAAAACAATGCTTCCGCTGTTATGTCAAATGGTTTTAAACTTATGTTTTAAATTTACATATGTCTCATATAGTGTTGTTTATTGTGACCGTTGACTTGGATCCTGGTATGTCACACGCCTCGCGGTAGAACTCCGCATGTGGAAATTTGAGGGTGTGACAGATTGGTATCAGAGCCAATGGTTATAGTGAACTAGGACTGCATGTAGAGTCTAGACTATAGCCGAGTCTCACACACTAGACGGTCGCATACATTTGAGTCGTGTCTTTTGGTAAGCATACTAACCTTGTTGGGGTGTCGGTATCCTCATCACACAGTATCATATTATCTACTGCATTCTCGATCATTTCTAGTTTGATTTCATCCTCTCCTTCGGGTTTGAAGCCGAGGGAACTAGTTTATTGATCTTTTGGGTTGACCGTTTCTTTCTAAGTTGTGGGTGTCGGGTGACTTGAGGTTCGAGCTCGGGGCACGCCTAGAGGACCATGTAGAGCAATTTATCATTTCGGGTGCACACGAAATCATAAATTGAAATGCATGGAAGACGTTGTGGACCTCGTGTTGGGATTAACAGTCACGTTTGAACCCAATCCTTGACTCCTTCTTATCCTCTTGGTTTAGCATTAGTGATGGGTCTGAGTGTATTGTTCTTTCTTCGGCAGAAGATGTCTGGAAATCGTGGTGAACAAAGTATTGGCGGGAGTCGTGAAAGCATCAACTTAACCCCAGAAGAGCTGAAGAATTTAATCCAGCAAAGTGTGACTGCTGCTCTTACTGCTCAACAGGCCGCTCAGCAAGGCGTCGGTGGGAATGTCGTTTGTCCTCCACCACCACCTCCTCTGGGCCAGCAGGTGTGTACTTTTAAGGTGTTCATGGAGTATGAGCCCCGCATCTTCGGAGGGACTGAAAACAACAAAAGGAGACGAGAGAGCATCGAGGAGGAGGTGGCAACAGCCGAAGTGCATCAGCAAAAAGTGAAGCTTGAAGCTTCAGGGTTATCGTTTGGTCAGAAGCAAGAAGGATATGTCGGAAAGCACTCGGAGTGCATCATGTGTGGATACCATCATATGGGGAGTTGCGATACGTTTCGTTGTAGCCAATGTCATCGTAATGGTCATCTTGCCAAGAATTGTCGGTCCAACCCTCAGCTGAAGCAGTGCAAGAACAACAAGAATGGGTATGCCGGGAAACTACCGGAGCGCAATTGCTGTGGGTTCCATCACTATGGTAGTTGTGAAGAATTCCGTGGCAAGCGTGGTAAGCGAATAGGTCATGTGGCTAAGGACTGCAAGGTCAACTCCCGATCGAAACAGACTCAGGCGGTGATTGCTGCTCCTACTCCTCGGAAAATTCAGGGGTGTTTTCATTGTGGTCAATCGGGGCATTTCAAGCGTGACTGCCGTAAGCTAAAGCAGAATGATGATGCTCCTACCCCCTTGAGTGAGCGAGGGTGTTTTCTTTGGGGTCATTTGGAGCATCTTAAGAAGGATTGCCCAAAGCGGATTCAGAGTGGTGTTGAGGCAGCTGGTGGTGACAGAGACAACGGAGGTGGCGATCGGAATGCTCGTGCGATCGTCTTGGGCTCGGGGGAGACCCGTGAGGATCCAAACACTGTTACCGGTGTGTTTTTCCTTCCTATCTTTCGTTACACTTTGGTTTTACCTTTATCCACATCGTTGTGCATTTCGTATCTTTGAGTGTTTTCTTTTTGGTGTTGGTCACCGTTTCGTATTCAGTGGGTTGATGGGGGTCCTTTGGAGATGCTACTTGGACGGCTCAAACCCACCAACCTCAACATCCCTTCGTCACAGTGGTCCAAGTCATCCAACCGTGTCGCATGGGACAACAGTATCTTGCACCAATCCTGCTGCTGAAAATCTTTCACAACTTCAAAAGAAGGAGGCTTTTGCCTGGCATGAAGGTCAGCCAATCCATCTCCACTGGAATCACCTCCTTCCTCACATAGAAGAAGCATCTCTTCCAGTCGCGAAGGCTTTTTGGAGAGCTTCCCTTCACAACAAACGAAACAGACTTCGATCGTTCAAAAAAGGAGATCTAACCGCTCTCCTTCACCTCTAGTTTGTAAAAGCAGTTAAACTGCTCGAACACTCATAACCCCGAACGGGCTCATCTGAGTTATATGGACGCCATACCTCTTTAACACATCAACCAAGAAACAACTGGTTGGAATGCGGAAGCAAGCTTTCTGAAAAAAGGCCTCGTAAAGGCAGATCTTCCCTTCAGTGGCATCGCAAGGAGTTTTACCCTTCGCCGGAAACTTAGGCTCCCATTCCCTGAGAATTTCATATTTCTCAAGAAGGGACCTGTACTTGTCCCTGGACCAAGCGATCTGAGCCTCTACCATTGCCAACTCAGGCTTCGGACCTTTTTCTTCAGACATCTTATATGAAGAAAACGGAAAAAAGTTTTGTGACTTAGGAAAATTTTTGATCAAAAATTCGTAAGACAGCTGGAGAAAAGAAAGAAGGAAATCTGAGAGTGGTAAACAAATAACGAAGAGGAAACCCCTATTTATACCCATCGCATTAATGGCGATGGGATGGAAATCATGATGACAAAAACTGTTTTTCAGGCGGGGGTCCAATCAACAGATGACACGTCAGACGGACCACGTGACAGCCGTATCACACGCGGCGCGTGGTCCACTCGCCTGACGGTTGCAATACCCACACAGCTGTCACTCACCACAGATGATTGACACGTGTACGCCCATGTTCAGATGCACCATCTCCAGCTGTTCACACTCCTCCGATGACCGACACGTGGGGACTTATAAGCTCACCAACTATAGTACGTGTCAGACACGTTCTCCGAGAAAAGTGTACGAACCGTCAAACACGTCCTCTTTCAGACCAACATTCCCGCCATTTATTTTACACAGAATTCGAAAGACAAATTCAATGCGCAATAAGTGCACTTCAGCAGGCGCATAAGCAGACAAAAAACCACTTTTTCATCACACCTCACGCTTATTCAGGCTTCGCGTCAGCGCCAAAATACAAAAAAGTTCAAACTTCTTCTTATGCTCCCCTCGCACGCGCTACACAGATTGACGCCTAATCTGCGTCACACTAGCGTCGAGACGAACAATTGATACATTTTCTCATTTCTCAAATGCGCTAAATGATCCGACGCCTGATCTGGCCTCAACCCTGCACCAACTTGAGAAACTTAAAAGTATCCCAACTTTCACATATGCTACCAGGCATGGCGCCGAATCTAGCGTCAAGCCCACACAAACAAAAATTTTTTTTACACTTCTTCTTCTCTCCTAGACGCGTAGCAAGGCATAACGCCTATACCGCTGGATTTCTCATCCCGTCATACGCCCGCAGCTTGATCACTGCCACGCGCACCAGTTGACGATGTCATAAACTTACATGTACACTTTGTTACATAAAAACCCAGTGACGACCGGATGTAACTCAAAGTACACATGTAAAAAACTTTCAAAAAACTCCACAAACGAGTCCACCACCCCTTCTCAAACCAACAACGCAGCACAGGACTGGGGGGACATGAAGGGATTGGTACCATAGCGCTAGCAAATACCACATCACAAGTTAGCTTAAAACACAATACGCCCGCTTTGCATAAACGGAGTAACTCGCGCCCATCAGACAGATGGCGCAGAGTGACCCGCCCGTTTTACGTCAGCGAACTGGCTAGCGCCTGACGCACATTATCCCGCCCGTTTTACGTTAGCGTGGCAGCCTCCTAGTCAGAAAAGACGTCGACGTGGCAGCCTCCTAGCCAGGATATTTCCCTGAAGACTTTTGCAACCCTCCAACTTGTCTCAGGTTCTTCTAGAAGGGGATGATTACCCACCGCCCTGCATTAGCCAGTAGGCGAATGCCACGTGTCCGCCACCCACCAACGTCCAATAGACGGGCGCCACGTGTATTTATGTCAGGACGGTAACATCCTCCCTTTTCCCTCTCTTTTTTATCAAAACCACTTACACCATTGGGCCTGAGGACTTGGGCCGGAAACCTAGAGATACCTCTACTTGGGCCTGGCCCCATCAAGGGTAGAGGACGGGTTAAGAAAGTCCTATATCGAGGTACTATAAAAGGAGAGACCCTTCTCCTTTTTTTGGCATCCGATATTCACGAACACTTTCACAGAAAAGACTACGAGCCTATCGTACTTTTCCAACTCTTGTTTATTTGCTAACATTTAGAGGCTCGGCTCTTCTAACTTGTTGTCTCTAAACATCCTTGGTCTTGTCCTTAGACCTATCACATTTTATAACACACATCCTTTTATCAACACCCCGTGGAATCACTACCAAGATTGGCGCTAACCCGACAATCTAGGATTAGTGTTTCGGTCACTTTTAGTTAGGGGTGTTTTTTTAACCGATAACCAATAACCGAATCGAACCCGAAGTGACCCGACCTGAGAAACTACCTTACCCGATTAACCCGAACCCGACTAGTGTCTTTTGGGTCGGTCATCAAATTAGTTTTGTATAATTCGGATTGACCCGAAAACCGGAATAATTCAAAAATAAATAAATGATCCAGTTTCCATATTTTTATGTATATCGGAGTAGTGTTTTTGTAGCCAAATTTGCAACTAAATATTATAGCCCATGTTGTGGTTTTATTTTACACATATTGTAGCTCAAATAGATAGAAATACGCAACCCAACTGGTTTGAAAATGTAACTCCAACACCCGAAACATAAAACCGATAACCATTTAACCCGACCCGAAAAACCTGAACCCGATTAACCCCGTAACCGATGACCATTTAACTAGATTGGGTCGGTTATTGGGTAATATTTTCACAACTGAAAACCTGAATAACCCGACCTGAATAACCCGATGACCGAAAACCAAACCCGATGAACACCCCTACTAGGAGTATTTTAGGAGATATATTATCTAATCAATTTGTAATTATCTCTACCCATAATAATGGTATTGCTTTGTATATTTATATTGGATAATCAATGAGAAAGAGGCAATCATTGATCCATAATAAGTGTGGTGTTTTAAATAATAAAGTTTGTTCTGCTTGTATTTTTGGGGAACACACTCGTCTTCCCTTTGCTACTTCTATTACATGTACTTTTATGTCATTTGATCTTGTTCATAGTGATGTTTGGACCTCTGCCATTATCAGTAATGGAGGATATCAATATTATGTTTTACTTTTAGATGATTACACAAATTTTTTATAGACATATCCCATTGCCCATAAATCCGATGTCTTTACCATGTTCATTATATTCACCACACATATCCAAACCCAATTTAATACCAAAATTAAACAACTACAATGTGATAATGGCCATGTATATGCAAACAACCAATTTCAAAACTTTTGTAACCAAAACGAGATGCATTTTCGCTTTTCCTGTCCTCATAACTCATCCCAAAACGGGAAAGCGGGGCAGAAAATTCGAACCATTAACAACCTCATCCGAACACTCTTAGCCCAATCCTCTATGACCAACACCTACTGGCACCATGCCCTTGAAACCGCCACCTATCTCCTAAACATCATACCCACAAAAATACACAACTTTCAAACCCCCACTCAAGGTCTATACAAATCCCTACCCACCTATGACCATCTACGAGTGTTCGGTTGCCTTTGTTACCCACTTATCCCACACACCACAATTTACAAATTGGAATTCCGCTCCACCCCGTGTGTCTTCCTTGGTTATCCACCTAACCATCGCGGTTACATGTGCCTTGATCTTAAAACAAATAAAATAACCATTAACCGTCATGTCCTATTTGATGAGACCAGTTTTCCGTTCCCAAAGAAACAAAAACCTAACCTACAAAACTACGCATTTCTTAATGATCCTATCCACCCATACCTTAGCTACCCACCACATACCCCACTCGACCCCAAAAATCCATCACTGCCAAATACCCAAACTTTTACATCCACACCCACTGATCATTTAACCCAGCAAACACCAACACCCTTAAACCCACCCCAAAGCCCAGGCCCATCCCAACCATCACCCCACCATTCTACTTCCCCTTCGGCCCACTCACACCCCACGCCTTCGGCCTAGTTACACCCTACGCCAACGACCCAGTCCACCTCCACACCTTCGCCTATACTTCCACCATCGGACAAACCACAAACAACTGAACCACACCCCACTCCCGACACCAAAACACCTTCAACATCATCACCCAAGATTCTTGTACCACCACCACCCCCTACTCGCACAATTCGAACCCGGGCAATGTCTAGAATAACCAAATCCAAAATTTTTTTAACCTGTCAACCACTACTATCACACCCGTACCCAAAACTCCCCATGATGCCTTGTCCAAACAGGAATGGTATAATGCTATGATCAACAAGTTTAATGCTTTAATTAAAACAAGACTTCGGAACTTGTCCCGAGACAACCTAATATGCATGTGATTCGTAGTATGTGGCTCTTTCGTCACAAATACATGTCTGATGGCACTTTGGAGCGTTACAAGGCTTGTTTGGTTTGTGATGGTCGAAATCAAGAGCTAGGTGTGGATTGTGGTGAAACTTTCAGTCCCCTTGTCAAACCAACTACAATAAGAACGGTTTTAACACTGGTTCTCTCCCAATCATGGTCTATTCATCAATTGGATGTTACTAATGCCTTCTTACATGGCAATCTCACAGAGACGGTTTATATGTACCAACCCATGGCACAGGGATTATCCGGACCACGTTTGTTTATTAAAGAAATCTTTGTACGACCTTAAACAGGCACCACAAGCTTGGTATCAACGCTTTACGGAATTTGTGGTTTCTATTGGGTTTGTTCAAAGTTGGTGTGATAATTCTCTATTTACCTATCACCACAGGGGTGACATTGCTTACCTGCTTATTTATGTGGATGATATTATTCTGACCAGCTCATCTGACTCTCTGCGCCTATGACTTATCTCCAGCGTCGCGACTGAATTTGCTATGAATGATCTTAGGCCTCTCACATACTTCTTGGGTATTCAGGTCACTCGCTCCACTGACAAAATGTTCTTGTCTCAACAGTCCTATGCTTTGGATATAATGTCTCGCGCTGGTATGGAATCTTGTGACCCAGTTGCGACCCATGCGGAAACAAAATCGAAACTTAGTGCCCACAACAGCTCACCATATGATAACCCGTCTCTGTATAGGAGCCTTGCTGGTGGTCTGCAGTAACTCACCTTCACCAGACCTGATATCAATTACGCAGTTCAACAGATTTATATGCATATGCACGATCCCAAAACAGATCATTGGAATGCCCTGAAACGAATCAGTCGCTATATCAAGGGAACGACCACCTACGGTTTAACTATCTCGGCCTCCATAGATCATTTTTTACGAGCTTACACTGATGCAGATTGGGCAGGATGTCCAGACACTCGTCGTTCCACGATTGGTTATTGCGTTTACATGGGGCCCAATCTTCATTCTTGGTCCTCAAAAAGCCAATAGACTATATCTCGTTCTAGTGCCGAAGCAGAGTATCGTGCAGTCGCTAATGTTGTAGCTGAAGTGTGTTGGATCAGGAATTTGCTTCTTTAACTGCGTCGCCCGGTCAAGGTTGCTACTCTTATATATTGTGATAATATTAGCGCAATCTACTTATCTGGTAATCCAGTGCAGCATCAGAGGACGAAACATATTGAGCTAGAAATACACTTTGTTCGTGAACATGTTCAACGTTGCACAGTTCGCATTTTGCACACTCCCACACAATTTCAGATCATGGACATCTTCACCAAAGGCTTGCCCAGGATTTTATTTGATGATTTTCGATCCAGTCTTAATATTCGACAACCTCCCGTTTCAATTGCGGGGGTGTAATAGACTGTATATTTAGAAGATATACTTTGAGTATTTTAGCAGATATATTATGTAATCAATTTGTAATTATTTGTAATTATCTCTTCCCATAATAATGGGATTTGCTTTGTATATCTATATTGGATAATCAATGAGAAGGAGGAAATCATCGATCCATACTATTCTTCAATAATAATCAAAAGAACATTCCATGGGCCCCGCACGCCACCTAGGATATGCCTACTATTCGAGGACAACAAAAAGGACATCTAACCAATCAAAGGAGAGAATTCCATGCTCCATGATCTCCTGGCAGGCAGCAAGAACAATTGTATAGGACAACCAACCAATAGGAGTAGGACAACACAACATTACCCAAGGATCGTCAGCAACGGGACCCGCAAGAGACAGTTGTCATTCTTTAGAGAGCCAATCACCATAAGACAACTACTATTATAAATACCCTTCTATCCTAGAGAGAAAAGGGGGTTCATTAAGTGAAAAAACTTAGCTAGATTACTCTTGGTTTAGGGTGAAACATTATATTCCAAAATACTTGTTTCATTGTGCTCATTTTAGTTCCTTCTAATAGCCTAGCCTAATCTCAAACAGGCCCGGTTTTGGGCATGGGCGGGGTGGGCGATGGCCCAAGGCCCAAACTCCCGTGAGGCCGAAAATTTTTATTTTTTAAATACATAATATGTATAAATTGTATTTAAATTATTTTAGTGTGGAAAAGGATAAAAGAATCAAGGTAGATGAGTTGGTTAGTGGTTTACATTTCAAGATGTAGAACTTGGGTTCAACTACCATTTCATCCGTTTAATTTTTATATAACATGCATTTAAGGAAGAAACCCAACTTTTATTTGATTTCTAAATTTTCATACATTTACAATTGTGTGTTTTGTCCCTTTTATTCTATTTGCTTTTAATATATGATTTAATTTCTTCATATCCTTTATTTAAATTGACAAATATCTAATATATATATATATATATATATATATATATATATATATGTATAGGTTCCTGTACAAAGTGCATTTTTCGTACAAAGTGTGAGAAGTCTACGTAGTCATTGTGTTTTAAATTTTGGCTATGATTTTTTCGATTCCTTTTGCATTGAATTATATTGAAAAACATAAAAAGCGACAATTTAAAACACTATTAAATGAAATATAGACATAATATTTAAAACATAGTGATTACTATCTTCGCATGGTGTTTTAGATTGCATGTCGAGAAATACATTAATTAGTGCTTTAGATTGTTACGTTTTTTGTTTTTCTATATAGTACAATGCCAAAAGAATATCAAACATCATGCCTAAAATTTAAAACACAATGGCTATATAGACTTCTCACACTTTGTACGAAAAATACACTTTGTACAGAAATCTCACCCTATATATATATATATACACACATTTTTATAGAAATTCTAACCGTAATGATTTATTTTATTTACTTTTTAATGTATATACTTTTATTTTAGGTATAAAGTCCGAAAATTAAAAGGTGAAACTTGAATTTGTATAGGGGCCCGCTTTTTTATTCGCCCTAGGCCCAAAACATTTCCACGATTCTCAGAGACGGCCCTCATCTCAGATCTCAGTAAACATATCTTTGATCTTTATTCATTATTAGACATATTTATACCAGCTTTTTGTCAATGAGCCTCAAAGGCTAAATAATCTTTTTGAATTTAGAAGATTTATGAATTACGCCAAGATGTTAAAGTCTATTAAAGACGGATCGAATTTACTTTTCCACATATGCTTTATGTGTTATCTCGAGCCGGTGTATTATCACATCTTGTATGAAACATCTAATCCAAATCTTTTACATTGTTACTTTAAAAAATGGAATTTAAAACTTTGTAACGGTTTTTCAAGAACTTCTAATATAGAATGAATAAGAACTTCTAAAATAGAGGTAATAATCAAAATCGTCTCTAAGGTTTGACCAAATTTGCTAAATCCATTAAAAATAATTTTTTTTTCTCAACTGAACCACTGAGGTTTACATTTTGTTACTAGATCCATTCATTTAACTAAACATGTTAAAAACTAACGTTAACTGAGGGGGTATTTTTGACATTTTACATATTTGTTTTTATTTCTATTTTTTTTTATTATTATAATTTATTTATATTATATGTTGGTTATGTATTCTGGTGCTGTAAAATGTGCTTACTTAGTGTTGTGTGGATATTGCTTTTGTACATAATGCTTTGTAAGTATTATTTTTATCTGACGAGTGTCTAACTACAAAGCTTCATTTCACCTCACAGCTGTAAAATTCTTAATCGAATACTCTTAGGTAGCGTTTGGTACGCAGGAATGAGAGACAGAATGGAATGGAGCATTACGATGGAATGAAAAAAAAGGTGTTTGGTTGGTCAAGGTAATGGAATCAAGTTGTATGGGGTAATGGAATGGTATGGGGTAATGGAATGGACGAGGGAATGGGGTAATGGAATGGACGAGGGAATAGAATAAAGAAGGTAATGGAATGGACAAAGGAATGAAATGGATGATTACCATTCCATGGTCTTGTTTGGTTACACGTAAGAATGGAATGAATCATTACTTTGTATTGTTTGGTATGAAGGAAAAGACAAAAAAATAAAATCGGCGGTGGTGAGTGGTGGCGATGGCTATTGGCAGCGGGTGCCGGCGACGGTGGTTGGTGGTGGCAGAGGTAGTGGTGGTCAATGGGTGGTGGTGGTCGGTGGTGGCGGCAACGACGATTGATGGTGGTGGTGGTGGGTGGCGACGTCTGTCACCATATATCACCACTGACCACCACCACCACCCACCTCTACCACTACCACCCATCACCACCACCACCACCGACCACCGCCACCCACCACCGACCGCCTCCACTCTCCGTCACCGATCACCGCCACCCACCGACTACCACCACCACCGTCGACCACAACCACCCACCACCAACTGTCACCTCCACCACCTACTACCAAGCACCTACCGCCACCACCGACACTCTCTGTCACCGACCATCGCCACGCACTGACCGCCACCGCCAGTCGCCGCCGCCGCCACCACTCACTGTCGCCGTCACTCCTTATCACGACCCGCCGCCACCGACCACCACCAGTGTCATCGCTACTATTACCACCAGACGTCGCCACCCACCACCACCACCATCAATCGTCGTTGTCGCCACTGACAACCACTACCACCACCGTCGTCGGCGATATTGCCGCTGCTGCCACCACCGACCACCACCACCCATTGACCACCACTACCTCTGCCACCACCAACCACCGTCGCCGGCACCCGCTGCCAACAGCCATCGCCACCACTCACCACCGCCGATTTTATTCTTTTGTCTTTTCCTTCATACCAAACAATACAAAGTAATGATTCATTCCATTCTTACGTGTAACCAAACAAGACCATGGAATTGTAATCATCCATTTCATTCCTTTGTCCATTCCATTACCTTCTTCATTCCATTCCCTCGTCCATTCCATTACCCCATACCAAACAGACCCTAAATTCTTTCCATCCAACCCCCCTGTTTTTTTTCCATTCCATTACCTCAGTCAACCTATATCACCACTGACCACCACCACCACCACCACCACCCACCTCTACCACTACCCCCATCACCACCACCACCACCGACCACCGCCACCCATCACCGACCGCCGCCACTCTCCGTCACCGATCACCGCCACCCACCGACTACCACCACCACCGTCGACCACCACCACCCACCACCAATTGCCACCTCCACCACCTACTACCAAGCACCTACCGCCACCACCGACACTCTCTGTCACCGACCATCGCCACCCACTGACCGCCACCGCCAGTCGTCGTCGCCGCCACCACTCACTGTCGTCGTCACTCCTTATCTCGACCCGCCGCCACCGACCACCACCAATGTCATCGCTACTATTACCACAAGACGTCGCCACGCACCACCACCACCATCAATCGTCGTTGCCGCCAATGGCAACCACTACCACCACCGTCGTCGGCGATATTGCCGCTGCCGCCACCACCGACCACCACCACCCATTGACCACTACTACCTCTGCCACCACCAACCAGCGTCGCCGACACCCGCTGCCAACAGCCATCGCCACCACTCACCACCGCCGATTTTATTCTTTTGTCTTTTCCTTCATACCAAACAATACAAAGTAATGATTCATTCCATTCTTACGTGTAACCAAACAAGACCATGGAATTGTAATCATCCATTTCATTCCTTTGTCCATTCCATTACCTTCTTCATTCCATTCCCTCGTCCATTCCATTTCCCCATACCAAACAGACCCTAAATTCATTCCATCCAACCCCCCTGTTTTTTTTCCATTCCATTACCTCTGTCACCCTATATCACCACTGACCACCACCACCACCACCCACCTCTACCACTACCACCCATCACCACCACCACCACCACCACCGACCACCGCCACCCACCACCGACCGCCGCCACTCTCCGTCACCAATCACCGCCACCGCCACCCACCGACTACCACCACCACCGTCGACCACCACCACCCACCACCAATTGCCACCTCCACCACCTA
This sequence comes from Ambrosia artemisiifolia, assembly GCA_032199755.1. Taxonomy (NCBI): domain Eukaryota; kingdom Viridiplantae; phylum Streptophyta; class Magnoliopsida; order Asterales; family Asteraceae; genus Ambrosia; species Ambrosia artemisiifolia. The sequence goes on from CM063523.1 coordinate 21,960,054, forward strand.
CTACCAAGCACCTACCGCCACCACCGACACTCTCTGTCACCGACCATCGCCACCCACTGACCGCCACCGCCAGTCGTCGTCGCCGCCGCCACCACTCACTGTCGCCGTCACTCCTTATCACGACCCGCCGCCACCGACCACCACCAGTGTCATCGCTACTATTACCACCAGACGTCGCCACCCACCACCACCACCATCAATCGTCGTTGCCGCCACTGGCAACCACTACCACCACCGTCGTCGGCGATATTGCCGCTGCCGCCACCATCGACCACCACCACCCATTGACCACCACTACCTCTGCCACCACCAACCACCGTCGCCGGCACCCACTGCCAACAGCCATCGCCACCACTCACCACCGCCGATTTTATTCTTTTGTCTTTTCCTTCATATCAAACAATACAAAGTAATGATTCATTCCATTCTTACGTGTAACCAAACAAGACCATGGAATGGTAATCATCCATTTCATTCCTTTGTCGATTCCATTACCTTCTTCATTCCATTTCCTCGTCCATTCCATTACCCCATACCAAACAGACCCTTAGGTAATTCCAACTTTTAGTCCTCGGATCGGTTTGTGATTGTCTTTTACCCTAACAAACGAATCCCAATCATTGTACTTTTTGTGACCACTATAGGTACACATCGGCACCGCTCTCATCTTCATGCTTTGTATCGGATTAAGGTTTGAGGCTTAATCATATTGCTCATGTTCTTTCTCTATATCTTATTTCATGAGGACCAATTTTGTTTTTTGATTGCTTCTGATTGTTATTGTTTTTCTTTTTTTATTTCAGAATTCGGACTACACTAACAACATATGTGGTTTATTTTATCATCATAGTTGTTTATAGGTATATTAAAATTGATCACATGTTGGATGGATTGGTAAGAGTGAAACTCGTCCATTTGGTATGATAGGTATTTAACGTAGCCAGGTGGTGATGACAAGGGTTAAGAGAGGTGGGGGATGGGGTGGTTTAATAAAACAATTAGAAATAAAAAAAATATGTAAAGTGTCTTATCTTAACATTAGTTTTTAACATGGTTAGTTAACTTCAGTGGTGCAATTAAAATAAATATATTTTTTTGAATTGATCAAGTAAATTTGGCCATACTTCAGCGATGATTTTGACTATTCACTCTCGAATATATAGCATACATGACCCTATTTTTTGGTGCCTGAACTTCAAGTCAGGAGCATAACTGTCAATATAGAATCACGTAGTAGGAGTATGTAATCACTTAGAGTGGTAGGTAATCACATAATGCTACATAATTAAATAATTATATAATAATAATAGACCTTAGGATTTGAATAGTAATTTTAATAATATTATATTCATATCTATTATTTTATTTAATATTTATATATATTATTATATTCATATATATTATTATATTCAATATTCATATATATTATTTTATTAATTTTTTTAACTATATTATTAGTTTATTCAAAAATTTTATTATATTATATACTATTAATATAAATCTATTATTATTATATAATTTAACTATATTATTATTTTATTTATATTATTTTATTCAAAAATTTTATTATATTATATACTATTAATATAAATAACATAATATTATGTAATTTCGTTACAAATTTTATGTGTTACCTTATATTATATTATATTTTTTGAAGAGTAGTGTTTCAGCGGTAAATCCTGTGTTGCAAAGCGACCACTGCCCAGATTCGAATGCCATAGCAACACACGAGTTTCTTCTTTCAAACCAAGCGGTTATTTTTCGGTGATGCGTGGGATTCGAACCTGAGACCAAACCCGGGCAGGAACCCTCCAAGGAGGTAAACCTTCCCACCTCAAACCAGGTGGGCTGAAGATCATTGGCTTATATTATATTATATACTATTAATATAAATAACATAATATTATGCCATTTCGTTACAAATTTCATGTGTTACCTTATGTGTAGATTTCTTTATTTTTTTAACGTTTACAACCAAAATGGTATAACGATTGTATAATTCATTGATTGATCAACACCACATCTAAATCTCGATTGTAAAACGCGCAACGCGCGTCGATGTATACCCCTAGTTGTTCATAATCACGTAATGTATAGAAAAAATCATGTAAGGTTATATTGTTCTAAAAAAGTAAGGTATACTCAACTTCACGTAATGTTATCAAATCCTGTGTTGGGTACGCAATGTGGGTAATATTAGCGTTATCAACCGTTCATAATCATGTACTATATACAAAAATCACCTAAAGTTATATTGTTCTAAAAAAGTAAGGTATACTTAACATCACGTAATGTTATCAAATCCTGTGTTGGGTACGCAATATGGGTAATATTAGTGTTATCAACCGATTTAGATGATATCTTTGGATTAACTTTTCGACTAAGTTAGTCGTATTAAATAACTAGTGGGGCTGCCCGCACGTTGCAGCGGACCACAACACTTTAAATAGAAAACATGCAGGATTGATTTGTTAGGGTCTAGTGGCCTTTTTTTTCAACTCGTACAAGACACACAAATCCCGAAGACCGACTCTATGTATGAGTATAACGTACTAATTTCATAATTCAAACCGTTACCTAATTATTAAAAACACAACTTTCGTTATTGATTTCTCGATTTCTATAAAGTATTATCAAGTTTATAAAATTTTAACTTTCTAAATTTCCTAATTTTATATAAAAGATTATAATAAAACATAGTATTGTGAATTGTTTTTATAGGTTTTCTATTTAATGTGTTCAAAGTCATTATAAAATTGAATGTCATGATCTCTCATAAACTCTCTTGACTCTTGATTTCCTTTTGATTAAATATGGTGTTCAACTTTGCCCCTAAAAAGTATTTATTTTATGCATTGTGTGTTGTATCATAAGAAATTAAACTTGTACCTCTTAAGTTTTAAGAAGTCCTTAAAAAATGCTTTATAAAATAGTACTAGGTGAAATCTCGTGTGAAAGACATGGGAGACCGAGTCCTAACTTAAGGACTGTTTAGTAAAACCAACATTAAGAAGCCAATCGTCTACTGTCAAGAAGATCTGTTTAGTACCATCTGTTTAGTAAACATCAAATTAAACAGTCGATCTATTGTTAAAAGAAAAATTGTATTAAGTAACGTTTGTTCCTTTTACGATACCGGTTAATAATACTTATCAGATGTTTACTGGAACTGTCACAACAAAGTCCTACTTTAAGCACCGTTTAGTAAAGACAACATTAACAACCATTCGTCTGCGTCGCAGAACAGCTGTTTAGTACCATCTGTTTTATTTCCTTATAAACAGTTATTATTACTACCCAAAATACAAAAAAAAAACATAAATAGACCAACTGTTATCCTCTGTTTAGTAAAACCAAAATTAAACAGTTGATCTATTGTTAAAAAGAAAAACTGTATTTCGTAACCTCTGTTCCTTTCACGATACCAGTTAATGATACTGATCAGAAGTTTAATAACTGGAACTGTTACAAGAAAGGAAAATATAAATCTACAGACGGATTAAAGCTCTGTTGAGATAACACATATAAATCTACATACGTATTAAAGCTCTGTTGAATAACACACAAAACTTAATACGAGTCAATTTAGCATCACAAAACATAAATAATCACATATAATTTTGACAGACATACAAAACTAAAAACAAAAATAAATATAAACAACCTTGAACATCCACATAGATAACTACTTAAAGGAGTTAATAAACTTAAGTTTCAATTCCATTGAACCTTCAAGTTGTGCATGTAGATCTATAAATTTTGCTAAAAAATCTACGTCCTTACTCCAAACTTCTGAATTGTACAACGACAAATCACAAATAGCAGTCGAAGGCATTGACTTCATAATCCCTTGCACATCATCTCGTTCAAACGTCCCCAAGTGCAAACTATCAAAACAAATCTTCAATCTCTTTTAGTCTTCAAATCTTCATAGTACTGTGCTGTAATTTGATTAAGAACAAATTCCTTCATTTCATGTTCTTGCTTATTAATTGGAACCACTATTGATTCTATTGATGAATACTGAAATGTAAATGTTAAAAAGGTTTATAATGAAATTCATGATTTATTTGCTAATTTATACATTTAAAACACGTGAAATGAAAGGACATACCGTAGTATAGTTATTATACTTGAGTTGACGTGTTAAACGAAAAGTTTTGTTATAATGATTATTTAATTTCAAAACGTTTATAGTATATGAAGAATCTATACAACTTGAGAAACATAAATGGACGAATTCTTTAGAAAACGAACTGACGAAATAATAAAGTATAAGTTGTACAAATCAAAGATTTAAGTAATTATTCCAAATATCGCGTGAAATTAATTATCTTTCAACACTATTTCTATAAATATGTTCATATCCAACTTAAAATTTATCTATAAATTCCACACAGTACATATACTAAACTTCATCTACCAAAATGGCAAACAGATCATACTATCATTTTGCTGATACATCAGACATTAAGTCAATATTCAGTACTTGGTCACTAAAGGAAAGGAGAAAAGAAGAAGATGTTAGAAATCAAGTAGAGAAGATGGAAGAAATAGTTAATGAACAATCATGGACAAACATTGGCGTGCTAGATATGGTTTTGCATGAAACTCCAACTGCTTTGACAGACAAGATAGAAGACTACTTGACTCAACAACTACAAATGGACAACAACATTCATGAAGCATTGATGGACTTAAAAAAGGATCTTTCAAGTGAGATTCTGAAAAAGAAACAAAGGGTTTTTGACATTTTAATTTATTAGTTTATATAATAGATATGGTTTTTATTATGTATGTTTTAAATGTAAAGAACTGTTTATTACCATCTCTTATTATGTATGTTTTAAATGTAAAGAACTGTTTATTACCATCTCTTTGTTTCTTAATGACAATTACTTTAAGATCTGGTTACTAAATTCAACATTACGAAGCCAATCGTCTGCTGTAAATAAAACCTGTTTACTAACATCTGTTTCGTAACGTCTGTTTCATAAAAAAATACCAGTTAATAATACCGAGTAGATGTTTAATAACTGAAACTATTACAACCACGCCAACATAAATCTACAAACAAATTAAAGCTCTATTGAGATAACACATATTAAAACAAAAGCAGGGAGTTTATTTAGCATAATTTTTAAAATACTATGTTTAAAACACTGTTGATTAAAACATATGTAACTTCAACTGCTTAGATAATTTTCCCACAGAAACAACTCTTCAAAGTCTTTATTTTTTAAAATACACATTTCAATACGAACACATATACTATTTAGCAATATTTTTAGAAATATGAACATGTGATGTTTTACGTTATTCATATTATAAATAACTGTTTGTCTTATGTAAATTCAAAATGAAAAGGTTGTTTAACTTCGTTTGATAAAAACTTTGTCACTAACAATGGTTATCTAAAATGCTTACCTACTGACCGTCAATCGAAAGTTGTTAACGATCTGGTAATTTTTATTTAAATTAATTTTAAAATTAAATTTAAATTATGTTGTTACATTTTTAAATTATCACTCTTACGTTTAATTGAAAAATACACCAACCTCAAAATTATAATCATTAACTTTGGAATTCACGCCAGTGAAACTGTTACAATGAGAAGAGAAAAATGAACAGACGAATGAAAATGAGTGTTGATAAAAAAATTTTAGAAACAAAAAATTAATTTTAACGTCCAACGGAAATTTCATTACACTGTTTATCAAAATCTGTTGAGTAATCAACAAATTTGTGAAACAGCAGTTATACAATTCAACCTTATTTTTACAATTTCATAATTTGAATTAAACATTGAATTTAACAGAAATAAATACAAAATGGAAGACTTATAAAAGAATAAATACAAATATCTCTAAAAAAACTACTTTAATAACAACAGAATTACAATATGTGAGTTATCAAACTACATTCAAATACAAGGAAACATAAAAAAAATCCTTATAAGCAACCAAACCCTAGAGAATGATATTTCTTTTCAGCATCATCGGAACAAAAGAAGAAACAAAAACAATGAAAAGAAGTATACGACAACATCTACATATGGGTAAAACACCACAAAACAAAACAAAACAGTTTACAAATATAAAAGATAAAAGTCTTCTAATAAAAAAAATTCCAATATCATTAGAAAAGTGAATTAATACCCACGAACACATTTCCTCAATTAGAAAATAAAATATATAGAAAATACAGGAAAAAGATACAAAATAACAATCTTAAAAGCAAAAAAAAAACAAAACTAAACAATAATATGCCTCCTAACCTTTGAAGGGCGGAAAACACATTATTTCACATACACCCATTTCTAATTATTAAGACCATAGAGGTGCATATGGATAAAAATAACATTTTTCTTTGATTGTAAGAATCTTCAGAGAAAACAAACTCCAACTTCAAAGGCAGCCATTTATCGGTAATACATTTTTCTTTTATTGGAAGAATTTTCGAGATGATTGGTGGTATAAAATTTAAAGGAAATAAGATTATCATGGAGATATGGAAAATAGATTTGTTTTTCGAATGCTTTAATGGATATAAAGTTGCAAACTGAAATGACCATTTACTGCCCTATTTATAGACTGAAGAAATAACTATAATAAAATATAACAATAATAAAAATAACAAAATAATATTGTTAATAAAGTAACTTAAAAATCATAATCATTAATTTTGGGCCTTTTTATAACATCTATTGCAAGACAATTTCTTTTTAGTAAAGTGGGCTCAAGTGTAGAGGCTTTTTATAACATCCTTAAAACAGATGTTGCTTTAAATATCGCTTTATGTAATGTTATTTTATTTTGTACTTGATAACGTCTTCCAAATGAAGTCCGTTAATTTAGAAGAATTTGTGAAACACTGTGTTTAAAACACTGTTAACTCAAACAGATGTAAAATCAATTGTTTACTTAATTTTCCCACTGAAACAACTCTTTAAATTATTTTTTTTTAAATAAAAATTTCCAGATAAACACCAATATTTTCTACTGTCTGTTCAAATGTAGTGCGTCAATTAAGGGGAATTTTTTAAAACATCTATTTGTAAAACTCTGTTGATTCAAACTTTTTTTAGTTCAATGGTTTTTTTCATACAGTTGTTGTATTAAACAGCTGCTACTAACAACTATAACACATTTACATTTTGAATATATGTTTATGAAACACCAAACATCTGTTGGTTTTAACAGTAGACTTTTTAATCAGTTTTATTATACTGAAATTTTAATTTAGGCCAATAATAATATCAAATACATTTAAATAACTAATCTGCAGTTTTAAACAGTTCGTTAAATCTTTTTTCTTCTCTTTAACAAAGTTTCTTTAAAACACCTGTTATACGATTCAATCATATTAGTACAAATCAATAATTTGGGTTAAATATTGAATTTAACAAAAATAAATACAAAATGGAAATTTTATAAAAGAAGAAATTACAATATGTGACTTTACCAAAAAGTATATAAAAAAACTCTTCTAGCAACCAAATCCTAGACAATGATAGTTCTTCCCAGCATCATCGGAACAAAAGCAGAAACAGAAACAATAAAAGAAGTACAGGACAACACCTACTATTTAAATGTGAACCAGTTCTAAAAGACCTAAATATTAAAAAGACCATCGCTTTTTTTCTTCTTCGTCAGCAAGACACCATCTTCGAAGTTAAGATCTCCTTGTTCCATTGGAAATATTGAAACCAAATAAACTATAAGAAGACAATCTGTAGATGCACGAAGTGCGACTAGTGATTGGATCTACAAAGTTAACATGTGTTAAAAGTTGCTGATGGATTGAAAGTGGAACAGAAGTGGGCGAATGTAGAGAAATATGGGCGAAGGTAGATTATCAGTGGACGAAGGTAGAAGGAACCTGAACAGAAGAACACATTCGTACCCTAGAGTGGGCGAATGTGGAAGAAGTCCACATTCGACCATCTCTACTGGGCGAATGTGCAGACACTATAAATAGAATTTGTGTGTTTTTGAGTTAGAGAGAGTTTTAGTTGAAGTGTGTGTTTGTGTTAGGTTCTAGGTGTAATTGAGAAAGTGTGTGTACTGAATAGATTAACTAGGAAGCCTATTGTAACAAGTTTTTATGAATGTTAATCTATGAAAAAGCTTTGAAAATGATGTTTACTGTGTTTTGATCCGAGTTTTATCAGTTTGTTCATAACTAGGGTTTCCGCACCTGGTTTTGTTACTTGTATGATCAATTAATCCTGTTTCATCTAAAATCTTTCGTTCACAAAGTGGTATCAGAGCCATACGGATCATACAACAACAAATTTGATAAACTCAGAGCTGATTTGGACCTAATTTTGATCAAAATACATCTGTTTTTGACTAAAAATGGTTTTTGAGTGTTTTTGATTGATTTAGAGTTGAATTTGTGGATAAAATCAAAATTTCCAAGAATTAAAGTTGTTCCAAATCAATTCCGAATCAAAACCTGATAAAGATCATTCAAATCCATAAACTTTTGAAAATCAGAGATCAAAATAACCGTTTTTCAAAGTGTAACCGTTTTTCAGATCTGAAATGGGCGAACCTACAGGGTAAGGGGCGAACCTGACATAGAGTGGGCGAAAGTGTGTCATTTTTGGTCGAACGTAGCTATTTTCTGGGCGAACCTGGAAATTCTTATTTGAATTTTTCACTTTCGGGTAAGAATTTCCACATTCGATTCGTCGGGCGGGCGAACGTGGAAATATACTGGTCGAACCTGAGGCATTTTGGGCGAAAGTGGAAAGTGTGTTAGGATATTTTACATTCTGGTGATCTTTTACATTCGGGTGAATTCTTGTTGGACGAACTTGGACAAAAAGGGACGAAAGTAAAGATAAAAGGGGCGAACCTAGAACTGAGTTTGGAAAATTTTCTAAGTGTTGAATTTTTCGAAGATCGTGAACATCATGTGGAATTTTCCGACTACCCCGAGACCAGCAACGACACAACCACAACAGCAAGTGATGGACCCATGGACAGTGGCAGCACAAAAGACGAGCACACAGTCTTCGCAACCGATTAACTACATGGCGATGACTAGCTCGATGCCTCAAAGTGTGGCACCTCTAGCACCACAACCTGACTACTGGGGAGTAGCAGCAGCGGTGGTAAATACTCAAACCACAAATGCTATTTCCACACTGATTAATGACTTATCTTCAGGTAGCGGGAATCGGCCACCTAAGCTCATGGAGATACAAGAATATAATCAGTGGCAGAAAAAGTTCAAGATTCACTTGGAAGGCATGGGAGTGGAAGGTGCAGAGGCATGGAGTATGATTGCTAGAGGTTACACTGCACCAGTTTTGGAGAATACAGGTGAACCAGTTCCATTGGAGAGTATGTCTGAGGAGGAGAAAAAGAAGTTTGCTGTGGAGAAGAAAGCCTATTCCCAGTTGACTCAGGCAATCACAAACGATCTGTTGCATCAGTTTGGGACATGCACTACATCTAAGCAACTATGGGATATGCTTAAAACTAGGCATGATGGGAATGAGAAGACTAGAAGTTTAAGGATGGAAGAATTACGAAAGGAGTTTGAGAATTTTACTTATATTGGCAATGAAACTCTAAAAGAATTAACTCCTAGATATTGTCATTTGCTAACTGAATTGTCTAGTTATGGTATACAGATTCCTATGACAGCTTTGGTGGATAAGTTTGCAGATGCTCTACCACCATACTGGGATCAGCATGTGGAAGTTCTCAGGGAGAAGGATTCATACCAATACTGGACTATTAATGAGTTTGTGCAGAAGCTGGAAAACAAAGAGCTTGAAGAGAAGAGGAAAGCTAAAAGATCACAGATTCCTCAGAATCCTAGCTTATATTTTGGAGGCACTTCAGTACCAGTTAGTAACTCAAGTTCAGGGGGATTAGTGGCACCACATGTTGCTTGCATTTCCAATGTTATGGAATCACCAAAACCTACCATTAACTACATTGCACAAACTTCATCCTACTCACAACCATCATACACACCACCTCCACCACAACAACAATACAACAATTCCTACATTTCACCATTCTCACCAATGCAACAAGCAGCTTTCTATACTGCTAGTCAATCTCAACAACCACCTCAACAAACACAGTACATGAATCCAATGAACCAAATTACTCAACCTAATCAACAACCGGTGGTTTTGGAGACTTCTAACTTGGGAAATGTGACTGTTGAAGTTGCTCAGCAACACATTGCACGAGTCTCTGCAATGGTTTCATCTTACAATGGGTTGGTTGCTAGTCAAATTGGGAACAACAACTTAACCAATGAAGACTATGCACAGATAGATAAAGAAGAGATGGAATTGATTGATATTCAGTGGGCTTTTGCGAGCATTATGAGAAGAGCAACAGAATTTATTGAGAAGACGGGTAGGACTGATTTGGGAACTTCTCCTAACACAACCTACGGGTTCAACAAGGAGAAAGTTACTTGTTTTAACTGTGGAGGGAAAGGTCACTTCAAAAGGGAATGCACCCAGCCACCAAAACAAGGTAATAGAAACCCTTTCAATGCAAGCTACCAGAACCGTCAACAACAAAACCAAAACCAAGTTTCATACCAAAATAACAACAACTATCAAAACCAAAATAACTACCAAAACCGACAAAACAACTCTACCAACAACCAGAATAGACAACCAAGTACACCAAACCAGACTCAAAACCAATCACCAAACAATACTAACCGAACAGTCATACCGATTACCACACCAAATGAGACACAACAGAATACCAATCAGAATCAAGCATTGGTGATTCAACAAGATGAACGGTTTGATTGGTCGGGATTGCAAATAGGTGTTGAGGAGATTACAACTGGTGGAAATGTGGCTTGTGTTGCTCGACAGGTTGATATTGAAGAGTCGGTGATAGTTGGTGAGAAGGAAGAAACTGAGGTTGAAGTTAATGTGTCTGAGGCTGAAGTGAAAGTGGAGAATGAACCTGTTGAGGTTAAGGCTGAGGATGCTAATCCTGGAGTGGTGATTGACACTATTTCTGATGTTACTGAGGAGTGTGAATCGGTTTACTCAGATTCAGACAGTGAATCGGATACAGAAGCAAGTGTTACATCTCTAGATGATGACATTGATCAGTTGCTAGCAGAAGCTGATTTTCTGAAGACAAGGAAGTCGTGCATTGCTGATGATGCTTTCACCAAGATTGACTATTCCAAGTTTTTCGCTGGAAAGGAAGCTCATTTCGCTTTGATGGCCATGACTGATTTGCCAAAACCTGTAAGTTCTGAGTGTAGCACTGATATTACTAGTGATAAATATTGTGGAACTTGTGATAGATTGACAGAGGAGAACAAACAACTCCGTGTTCAACGTGATAGTGCTATCATGAACTGTCAATCTACTCGCAAAGAGTTGCATGCTTTCAACAAAGTACTAGATGGCTATAAAAAGGACATTTCTGATCTTAAAAACACTCTTTCATTAAAACAACTTGCAATTAATAACTATATAAATGAAATTGAGAATACTAAACTGGAAATGGCCGCCATCAAGTGCTTTGCTGAAAAAGTAAACAAAAAGTTGGAAAGTTATAAGCACATTGCTTACGTGGTAGACCACATCATTGATGATCAAACCACTAATTACAAGTCTGTGCCATCTCCAGTGCTTTTTGAAAACCATAATTGTCATCAAGTGACACCGGAGAGCTCGGTAAAATCAGACTCATCATCGGAAAATGAATCTAATACCTCGAGTATTGGTGATCCACATTCCGATGTGAGGCCGATTTTAGGTTTAAATGATGAGGGTGTTACTGCTGAGAGTGTTGATTCAGACTCTGAGAGTGATGATACTAGTTGTCACCAAACTGCTAATGCATGTGAAATTCCAAAAGAAAATCACATCATTACTACTGAACCAGTTTCACCATCTCAACATGTTCATCCGATGGCAAATGCTCATCGTGAGAAAAAGTCTGAAAAGAATGTGGTTAAGAATGAAATTGAGAAGAATGTTAAGAATGAACCGTGTGACAAACCAGTCAAGGTGTTTTATCGGATGGAAGGATCCGATAAAATCATCTCTGACGAGGAATTTCCAATTAAAAATGCCAATTATGCTAAAATTGATAAAATCTGGCAAGAAAGCACCATTTGGTTCCCAAATAATGAGAGAACAAATGAAATCCCACCTGCCATTTTAAAGAAATTATTTTTGGATGTTCCTCAAGAACCAAAGGTTCATGTCACAGAGTTCATTAGACCCAAAAACAGAGCTAACGGTTTTCATGAGCCTGCTTACTCAAAAGGGCCACTCCCTGAGAGTTTGAGGAATCAACAGTATAATGATCAATATCCTGTTAGATCATTTGCTCAACCGAATGCTCCAAATGTTTTTGAAGAGTACCGTGCATGCTTTAAATGCGGGGAGAGAGGGCATTTACTTGCTCAATGCCCGTATGTAAGGCATAAAAGGCACGAAGTTGAAGTGAGGAGTTCCATGAGGAAACCGATTGATCATTACGTTCCACCACACAGACGTGTTGTTCCTCAACAACAACAGTTTTATAATCAAAACAATTTTTATCAAATGAGGAACAATCGTCCAATTCAGTATGATCGAAGAAATCGGATTGCTATGGAACAATCATGGAGGAAACCAGTGGTGAACACAACAAATGATAGGCAAAAGGTTCCACCAAAACCTATTGTCAAGTCAAATGTTGGACCTAAGTCTGTTAAATCAGATAAGGTAACCAAGAAAGTTTCATTTGCAAACAATGTTCAGAAACCAACTGAGAACCCAAAATCTCAGATTTGTATCTTAAAAAGAACTGAACAATCTTGGACACCAAATGGTTCTCCAGGTGCCTCAACTTCAAAATCAAATGAGAAAAAGGAAACTGTTTTGAATAATCCTAACAAGATTGATCCAAAACAAAATGTTAATGAGAATGTTTCTTTGAAAGCTGATATTCCAAGACCCAAGACTCAGGCTTGGGTCCCCCGAAAGAACTAACCGTTTTACTTGATGTGTGCAGGGAGCTTCAGCTGGCCCTATTAGCAGTCTTTGGATTGTTGATAGTGGAGCTTCAGGCCACATGACAGGGGATCTAGCGTTGTTGTTCGACGTGAAGAATATCAATGGTGGATATGTTGCATTTGCGGGAAATAAAGGCGGATATATCACTATGGAGGGGAGCGTGAGTAATGGAATAGTGAGCTTTGAAAGGATATCATATGTGAAGCAGATCGATTATAATCTGTTGAGCGTCAGTCAAATCTGTGATAAACAATTCACTGTGCATTTTGATGACAAATCCTGCTATATTCTCAAACCGGGCTTCAAAATTCCAAAGGAGTGGGTAATGTTGAAGGCACCTCGCGTCAACAACCTCTATATTCTTGATATGTCCAAGGCGATGACATCACAAGGGCAAATAACATGTTTTCTATCCAAGGCGACCGAGAAGGAATCGATAATGTGGCACCGAAGAATGGGGCACATTCATCTGAGAAAAATGAATCAACTTGCGAGGAATGGACTTGTCGATGGAGTAAACGTGAAACATTTCCATCTTAATGACAAGTGTGTAAGTTGTAAGAAGGGGAAGCAACACAGACAATCCCACAAAGTGAAGAAAGTTAACTCTGTTGAGATGCCACTTGAGCGATTGCACATGGATCTATTCGGACCAGTCAAGCGCAAAAGTCATCTTGGGGAGCTTTATTGTTTAGTTGTCACTGATGACTACTCAAGATTTTCATGGGTGATGTGTTTGCAGAATAAAAGTGACACCTTTAACAACTTGAAAGTTCTGTTCACTCGATTGGAGAATCTCTACAACTTGAAGATAAAGAGAATTCGGAGTGATAATTGGACGGAGTTCAAAAACGCCAAGATGGATGAACTTTGTGAAAGCAAAGGAATTCATCATGAATATTCGGCTCCGTACACCCCACAACAGAACGGTGTTGCTGAACGAAAGAATAGGACTCTAATTGAAGCGGCTAGAACAATGCTCGCAGACTCAAATCTTCCGGTAATGTTCTGGAACGAGGCGATCTATGCAGCAAATTATACACTCAATCGGGTTCTAACAGTGAAGAAGTTTGGAAAAACATCTTATGAGCTGTTACACCGACGAAAGCCGAACTTAGAGTATCTAGAACCTTTTGGGGCACCATGCACGATGTTGAATCCAAGCGAGAAGTTTAGTCCTAAAGCTGAAGAGGGATACTTTGTTGGATATGCAACCCCGCTCAAACGGGTATACAACAAGCGAACTCGTCGGGTGGAGGATTGGGCTAACGTGGAGGTTCAACGGTATACTCAAAATGTGCAAGGAACGGGTCCTGATTGGATGTTTGATTACAAAGATTTCTTTGAATCATTCAATCTAGATAGCTTGGTTGAAGAAGCTGTTATCAGATTACTTTACGAGTGTGAAAACGCGGCGACTTCACCGTTGGTGCGTCCGATCACCGTGAACCCCCTACCAGCTTCTAATGATACCAATGCTCCTATACAAGAGGAAGAAGTGTTTCAGGAGGCTTCTACTTCATTAGACTCTTCAGAATCTGAAGATGAACAATTTGAAGAAGTCATTCTTGAGCATGCAGAAGAACCAGAGGCACCGCCAGTAAACCTAACTCCAACTCCAGATGTTGCTTCATCGTCTAACACGGGTCATGATCTGGATGCTGTAGAGAACTTGACTACTCAGACGGGAGTTACTATGCCTGACCATCCGGAATCTCGGATTCATCGTATTCACCCGCTGGAGCAAGTTATCGGTGATCCTGGAAGCAGTGTGATGACCAGAGGGCAGCTGCGAAGTGTTAACTCGCCAGAGAGTTTTGGTGCTTTAGCGTTATATGCCAAAATTCAACAATCTGGTAGTCAAAATGATTGGTCGTTTGCGTGTTATGTGTCGCAGGTAGAGCCAAGGACATACAAGGACGCTTTGCGGGAGGACGCCTGGGTTGAGGCTATGCAGGAGGAGTTATTACAATTTCAGAAATTGGGAGTTTGGACGCTCACGGATTTGCCACCTGGAAGAAAGAAGATTGGCACTAAATGGGTGTTTAAGTGCAAGAAGGATGATCGTGGGGTTATAGTTCGTAACAAAGCCAGATTGGTCGTGCAGGGATTCCATCAAATCGAAGGGATTGATTATAACGAAATCTATGCACCTGTAGCACGCATTGAAGCTATTCGGATGTTTCTTGCGTTTGCTTCCTATAAGAAGTTCAAAGTATATCAAATGGACGTCAAGAGCGCATTTCTGTATGGGAAAGTCAAGGAAGAGGTTTATGTCAGGCAGCCACCAGGCTTTGAGGACCCAATCCACCGGGATAAGGTCTACGTGCTGAACAAAGCTTTATATGGCTTGCACCAGGCTCCGAGACAGTGGTACGAGGCGCTAAGTACATACCTCATGGCAAAAGGATTTAAGCGCGGACTCGTCGACTGCACCCTATTCACGAAGAAATCAGGGGATGATTTGCTTCTGGTGCAGATTTACGTTGATGATATAATATTTGGTTCAACTAACGAGCTTTTATGCAGGGAGTTCGAAACTGTCATGCAGGAAAAGTTCGAGATGAGCGCAATGGGGGAGATGCAGTTTTTCCTAGGCTTGCAGGTGGACCAAAGACCCACGGGGATTTTCATTCACCAGACGAAATACGTATCCGAAGTCTTGAGCCGGTTCCAGATGGAGGATTCCAAGCCGATGGATACCCCGATTCAACCCAATCACGGAATTGGAGTGGACGCTAAGGGGGAGCTGACTGACCCATTTACATACAGAGCAATCATCGGATCTCTGATGTATTTGACGGCGTCTCGACCAGATATTATGTATGCAACGTGTCTCTGTGCCCGCTATCAATCGAAGCCGAAACAAAGTCATCTGACGGCGGTCAAGCGTATCCTTAGATATCTGAAGGGTTGTCCCTCAAAAGGACTTTGGTACCCTAATGATGATGATTTTGATTTTATTGCTTTTAGTGATGCAAGTTGGGGCGGCTGTGATAAAGATAGCAAATCCACTACAGCTGGTTGCCAGTTTTTAGGGAGCAGGTTAGTCACCTGGCAATGTAAGAAGCAGACTTCCGTGGCGCTGTCTACCTGTGAAGCCGAGTACATTGCAGCCTCGAGTTGCTGTTCGCAAGTGCTCTGGATCCAACAGCAGATGGTGGATTACGGTTTGCAGTTTCTTAAAACCCCTATACACTGTGACAACGAAGCCGCAATCGCATTAACTAAAAATACTGAAAATCATTCTAAGGCGCAACATATCCGGATAAAATATCATTTTATCCATGATTGTTACGCTAAAGAATTGATAGATATGGTCAAATTCCATACTGACTACCAACGTGCAGATTTGTTTACTAAAGCTTTTGACAGATCCCGCTTTGAATATCTTTTAAAAGTAAATAACATAAAGGAAAAACAGGACTAATCGGCACCTCGGTTTATCGCTTTTTAGTTTTATTATTTTTCTTATTTTTTGCTAATTGGGAATTTCTCTTTGCTAATTGGGAATTTCTCTTTACTATCGTAATCCTCAAAGAAGTTGATGCTTTCGAGGGGATTGTTTAATCCTCAAAGAAGTTGATGCTTTCAAGTGGATTTTTTCAAATTTTTGTTTTATTGTTTTTCAGAAAAATTAAAAACCCAAAAATATGTTCTTTATTTTAGGGGGAGCCATTTTATCAGAAAAACCAAAAACATTGAAAAATTCAAAAAGACCTAAAAATTAGAAAACCAAAAATGATTTCCTGGATAAAATGAGGAAATGATAGTACATCAGTGGGGATCTGACACAGGCTAAAGAATTGTATAGTAATATGAGGCGTGTGTTGACTATGTGTGATATGCTGATAGGCTTCGTAGACTAAAAACTGCGTGCATTAGTGATACAAACATAACGAAATACGCGTTCGTGGCTGAACACCTCATGGGCATACGGTCTTAGTACCGTAATTTCGTTTGATAGGATTGCCAAAATCTGAGGTTTCGGGTCGTTATGTTATGGTTATCCGGGATATTCTGATTAAACTTTTGTCGTATTGATTTACGGACCTAGTTTCATCAGAATATTTGCTAAAAGAGCTTAAATGCCAAAACCGAAAGTTACCGAATTGAGGAACTTTATGTTTTATTGATCAAAGATCATTATTACATCGTATTGACTTCCTAATGCAAATCAGTGGTTAATATTAGCCTCAACCTAGTATATATGCACATGTTACTCTGCTGCATTCGTTTGCTGACCTGTACACCTCTGTGCTATATACTTTGTAACTTTAACGGATAACTCTGGCATAATCACGCGTTACGACGAAGCTTTGTGCAATTACTTGATACGGGAGTATGTCGTGTGTGTGGGCACCACAACGTGTTAGTCTAATACACCTAACTCGTATCATTTTAAAGCATTGCGTAATAGTCTGCATGTGAGCTTACGTGGACCACAATATCAGCAATTGCCGTGTCACATACTGTTTCTAATGATAATATTAAACAAACAGATCAACGCTGTGATCAGATTTCTCAGAAAACTGATATGATCCTCTTACCGGACATCACAAAATGTTTACTGCTTTCATTTATTTTGTTGCATTTTTACTTTTATTGTCAAAAAGATACAAAATCCAAAAAGATTTTAGGTGTGTTTTGCTAAAATTTCAGAAAAACCAAATTTTTTGCATTTCTGCTTTATTTTTGATATCCGACGGTGCTTGATGGTCAATTTCTGAGATTTGATAATACCATCTGGGCTTTGTATTATTCAAAAAGTGAAAATATGAGTTTTTTTTAAAGTTTAACAGATTGAAAAATGTTGAACGGGATTCGAATTCGTGATTTGGCAAAATTTTCAGATTTTTCCATTTCACATTCGCCCCTTAATTGGGTCGAATGTGGAAAAATCTTCACATTCGGGCATTTATTTTGGGCGAATGTGGGTTTGTTTACACACATTCCACATTCGGGTGAACAGGGTTTACATTCGGCCAATTCATTTCGGGCGAATGTAGACATCTCCTACCTTCGACCAGGATAACGGGCGAATGTGGACTTATTATATAAAGCTGAACCAGGTTCGAACCCTCAGTCATAAATTTTTCAAAATTTTTCTTCATTACCAAACCTTGTTGCTGGAATATTTCGTGATTGTGGTTTTTATTCCCTGTCATATACTGATCATTTTTACGTCTAATACACAGGTAATGGAGCCCTAACAAGATCAGTTTCATCGATTTTTTGTTCGGACTTAGGGTTTCTTAATCTGTGGCTTTAGGGTGTTTCTTAGGGATTGTTTTTTATTGCATTCCAATCCACATCAGTTTTAGGGGGAGAATAATGAAGGAATTAGAATAACAACAACATTTAGGGTGTTAATTGATTGATTGAAACAGTCGTGACCTAATTCCTTGGGAAAACTGATGTATATTGAAATTTAGGATCAATTGATAGCACACGAGTGTTGACCGGCTATTTTAGAATACATTTCAACCAAAATCAGAGTCTAATAACAAAGATGGAAAAATTTTGAATTTTAGGGTTTAGCAGGTTTCACCTTCGGGTCACCAAAATGGGCGAAGGTGGAATAGAACGGTCGAATGTAACTTAAAATGGGCGAATGAAATTTTTAACAAACATATTTTCACATTCGTCCTGAATATTTCACATTCGTACCTAAAATCCTACATTCGACCTGATAAAAGGGGCGAATGTGGAACCTGAAAATCTTAAAATTTTTGATTTTTGTCGTTTTCGTATTTTGACGTATTTTTCTGATTTTGATGTGCAGATGGCTGAGCAACCAGAAAATATTGAAACTCAAGTAGAGAATGTCGTTCCAGATCCAGTTCAGGAGGCAGTTCAGGAGGCTGAAGCATCAGTTCCGAGCAGTTGGCCATTTGAACGATCTCACAACTGCTGTGCGTATCTTGGTGATGTAGAAAAGAACACAGAGTTCACTGGGATTATTGAGTTCTTGAAGAGGAGCAGGATTGTGCATGCTTTAGCTACACCGACGATTATCTACAAAGACATTGTTGAAGACTTTTACAAGAATGCGAAGTATGATTTCTGGGAGAATCAGACTATAATCAAGAGCAAGATACAGGGGATGGAGATGTTCTTGACGGAGTCTGATATTAGAGAAGCACTTCAGATTAAGTTTGAAGTTAGTGAGGATCCCAGAGAGTTATCGTGGACTGAACAGAAAGCTTGTTTCTTGAGGATGAAGTACAAAGGACCGATCACTGATGGTTCTATGCACAAAGGGAAGCTGAGTGTGCAATTCAAATACTTTGCACATGTCATTATTCACGTGTTTGGATGTGTGAGTGGTGGATATGACGTCATGAGGAGAAGTTTAAGCTCATTAATGGTTGCGTTGACTCTCAACAAACCATTCAATGTGTCTGGGATGATATTGGACCATATGCTGGAAATGCTTAAGGGTTTGAAGAAGAAACAATTCATGCTATACCCAAGATTTCTGATGATGATTTTTGACCACAAATATCCTGAATTGAAGAAGGATCCAACCATGGTAATCGGTCAATATCATATGAACATCCGTACTTTGGTGAGGATGAAAGGTTATAAGGGTGTGCCTGATGAAGATAAGCCACCATACAGGAGATTGTTTGGAGCTCTAGCTAAACAGGATTACACTGATCCTGGAAAGAACAAAGCTAGACATACTGAGAGTGATTCAGATAATGACGATCCTTTAGTGTATGCAGATGCAAACACTAAGAGGAAAAGGCAGGTTGTCAATCCCGGAGCCAAAGGGAAGGGCAAGGGAAAGATAGACCAGGGAAGTTCCAAGCAACAAGTGGTGAGGAAGAAAACTACTGCTAAGAAGGGAACGAGTTTGATTGATGAGGATTCTGTTGATTCGGAAGAAACAGAGGTAGATGAACAATGGGATTCTGACGAAGAAGGAGTTAGGACCACCAATCGTAAGGCCACTATGGTTGGTGAGTCTGAATCTCTTAACCAGTCTATTGAAGAAGCACAACAGAAGAAGAAGTCTGTTGATGTTGAAGAAGGAAGTTTAGGTGTTGATATGGATGAATTGAATGCTGAAGAGACTGTTGTAGTGAATTTGCCAAAACAGAAGCACAAATCAATGGCAAAGAAGTCAAGCACTAAACAATTGAGGGAGAAAGAGATTGCCCAACTGATGAAAGGAAAAAGGATACCCGATGTTGGTACATCGTCTAAGCTGTCTTCACCAGTAACAAAGAAGCAGAAAAAGACTAAAGACGCTGAAACATTACCAGTTGATCAATTCAATGTTGCACTGGATAATGTGTTAGATATGTTCAGGAAGACTCAGAAGGAAAAAGCTAAAGAAGTTGAGCCATCCAAGTCTAAGAAGGTCACTGTTGCTGATGATGTGATGAAGCAAGTGAACAGAAAGATGGATGAGATGATGAAAATGATTGTAGCTCAACAAGCAGAAATTGCTAAGTTCAAGCAGAATGAAGAGAAAATGATTCAGATAGTGGTTGCTTCAAAGTCCAATCAAGATGAGATTGAGCAGAAGGTAAAGAAACTGGAAGCTAAAAATAAGAAGCTTGAGGGTAAATGTTCTAGGAACAAGAGTATGATTAAGGTGATCAAAGAGGATAACAAAGAACTAAAGGCTGAAAACAAACGCCTTAGTGATTTGTTAGACAGTTTGTATAATGAAGCACCAAAGCTGAAAGAAGGTGAAGAAGATAAGGAAAAAGAAGAAGAACAAGTAGACTTTGAGCCTTCTGATTTTGAGAAAGAAAAAGATGATGATGAGGAAGATGATGAGTCTGAGAAAAGTGATGATGAGGAGAGTAAGAAAAGTGATAAAGAAGATGATGATGATGCTGAGGGATCTGGGAGTAAGAATGATGATGATAGTAGTGATAGTGATGATGATGAAGGAGGAGATGACACAAGCAAGTTTACATTTGAAAAGAGAACACCGAAGAAGGATGCTGGAGAATCTAGTTCCAAAAAGAAGAAAGGTGGTAACACAGATTCAGATGAAAGCATCTTTTGGAATGAAAAGGTGAGATCTCTTAATGATGATGCAAAGAAAGTGTACAGAGATATGTTAGAGAAAAGAGAATGGACGATAGAGTTCACAGGTCGTTTTGCTGAGATATTCCAGACTGATGACATGAGATATGAACTGGAGTATAACGATCCTGACTTAGAAGAGGGTGAAGTACCTGCTACTGTGGCTAAAGAAATTCTTGATGGTCTTGCACAGAGAGTAGGGAAATCTTTTGAGGAGTTTGTGATGGATGAGTCGATTCCAAATATTCCTGAAAAGGATATTGGAAATCACTCAGATGATAAGAATACTCCAGAAATGGATGAAGTGGAGATTGAAGATATTACACATGAGGAATATCCACAATACTTCAGACAGAATGATGAAAATGTGGTATTTCCTGACTTCACAGAGATTCCAAACACTTCAGCGAAGAAGAAAGCAAAGAAAAGAAGTGAAGAATTTGTTGAGAAGGTGTTTGGAGCTGATAAGCAACAATCTTCAAGTCAATCTGATGAATTGAAGACATACTTGCAGAAGTTGAAGGAGATGGATGAGAACCGACCAAAGCCTGAAGCTCAAGGAAGTTTCTATAGATTTCATAATGCTAAATTCAAAGGCAGAGCTCTCGGGTGGACTTATTTGAGTAGACTGAAGTGTTTAGCTGCTAAGTGGGAATCAGGAATTCTGTATTTCTACAGATTCATTGATTTGCTAACTCTACCGTATTGGGCGGTCAGAGATCTTTGCAGATTCCCAATGTCTGGAGCTTCAGTGAATAATACACATGTCGGTTGGTGTGCTGATAAGCTAGTCTGGGAGAGCAGGACTAAGTGGAACAGATTCAAGCCTCAATATCCAAGAAGAAAAGTTCACAGGGATATTGATCCTAAAACTAAGTTGAAGAGGGTAACTTTGATCTACAAAGCACCTGAAGTGATGAGAAAGATACCTTTGATGCCTATGCCGCAACATTTCAGTGCTGATTTCATCTTTTGGTACTACGATTGGAGAAAGGTTGAAGCCGTGATTGTTTTGAGAGATGGGAAGGACAAATACAAGCATGTTCATGTATTTGATCCTATGTGGTTGATTAACTGTACTTTCGAAGACATCATCATGCTTTTCTACAATCCGATTCATCATGAGCCTAACGATGCTGAACAAGCAAGGAAGTATACTCAAGTTGTAGGAGTTTGTTTTGCTTATGACATAAACTCGGGGAGTAACTTGGATGCTAAGCTTGGTAAAATGGTGAAGATGGCTAATGTATCAAAACCGGTGAAGAGAAAGTTGGAGCCGGAAATGACTAAAGAGCAAAAGAAACAGCTCGGAATTTACTTGTTGAACAAGGCCATGGACGAAGACAGAAAACGATCCAATCAATAGTCGAGGGGGAGTTTGTAGATGCACGAAGTGCGACTAGTGATTGGATCTACAAAGTTAACATGTGTTAAAAGTTGCTGATGGATTGAAAGTGGAACAGAAGTGGGCGAATGTAGAGAAATATGGGCGAAGGTAGATTATCAGTGGACGAAGGTAGAAGGAACCTGAACAGAAGAACACATTCGTACCCTAGAGTGGGCGAATGTGGAAGAAGTCCACATTCGACCATCTCTACTGGGCGAATGTGCAGACACTATAAATAGAATTTGTGTGTTTTTGAGTTAGAGAGAGTTTTAATTGAAGTGTGTGTTTGTGTCAGGTTCTAGGTGTAATTGAGAAAGTGTGTGTACTGAATAGATTAACTAGGAAGCCTATTGTAACAAGTTTTTATGAATGTTAATCTATGAAAAAGCTTTGAAAATGATGTTTACTGTGTTTTGATCCGAGTTTTATCAGTTTGTTCATAACTAGGGTTTCCGCACCTGGTTTTGTTACTTGTATGATCAATTAATCCTGTTTCATCTAAAATCTTTCGTTCACACAATCTCTTTGTTACTTACTCAAGGAAGTGCAAGAGATTGTCTGAATGACGAAAAACATGAATTCCAACTTTCATACCAACGGATTGTTGGTAATCTATTTTCCTTTGATTGTAAGAATCTTTCAAAAATTTGTGTAAATACATTTGACAATAATAATATTATTATGGATATTGGATGAAGAGTTGTATAAAGATGAAAAATGAAATATTGGATGTTCCTCCCCTTTTATAGAATAAATATAGTAAGTATTCGTAAAGTTGGTTTTCAACTTTATCAGTTAGATTTCAAGTAAACCTAAAGTTGGTAGTTACTTTTGGGATTTTTTTATTTATTTTTGATATAATGAAAGACAATTCAACATAACAATAATAAAAAAAATAATGTTAATAAAATATAACTTCAAAATCGTAATAATTATTTTTGGTACTTTTTATAACATTTGTTGACAGTAAAAACATGTGTTGTCACTATAAAGTTACATTTCAGAAATCTTTTCAGCTACATAGTTAAAATCTTAATATTTGTAATAAATGACGAAGCAAAATCAACAAAGCATTGCAAATTATTACTTAAAATTTTACATATATGTTGTAAAACAACAGTCTACTAGCAACCCATACATGAACTATAAGAATGAAGATTATAAGAATAAAGATAGAAAGATATGATAGAGAATATAGAACTCTTTTCATTGATCTATGTATGAAATATAGTGGCCACTATTTATAGGGCTATAACTTAATATAACTTAAATGAGATATGGGAAGTTAGGAACATGGATAGTCACATTATAAAATATATTTATAATAATATAATAAAACTTAACATACAATAACATTCATATTTAAAATTTGATGTGACGTTTTATATTTTTTAGATTATAATAATTGTTGAACTTCTGTCTTATCTAAATTGGACATGAAAAGGATGTTTTTTTTCTTTATATAAGCGAGTAACAATCTTTCAGAAGATTTTTTGCAAACAAATTTCAACGTAATATCACTATGCATATACCATGGAGAGTTATAAAGTGAAAATAGTTGAAGGAATATATAAACATAGAAAATGAATATTGCAAATTCCTCCACTTTTTATACGGTCAATAAACATATTTTACAAACATCTGTTCCAGTAAACATATTTTACATACATCTGATAAAATTCTAGATACTGTTGCCATATCCTCAAATCATTCTACAGTAGATTAAATATCTGCTTACGTTTATCATCTATTTTGTCTTAAATGTCAGTTCACTCCAACAGAATTTCAATTAACTTTTTTTACAACAGATATTGAAGAATAGTTAATTACAATGCATTTTTTAATCGTATCTTTTTTATCTTTTCTAACCATCTGTTCTACAAAACAGATTTTACAGACTGTTACGTATTGTCAAATCATACCACAGTAGTTTAAATATCTGATGACGTTTATAATTTGTTTGTGATAAATATCATCTTTCTTAAAAATAACACTTTCTTATACACTTGAAAAAAGTAATAAAAAATATTCTCTATATACAATATGACTATAGAGTACACTTTTCAGTAAAAGATCTACATATTTATAAGCTCATAGTTCAAATAATAACCAAAGTTACCATTTCATATTAATTACCAAAATTTAATGCTATAAACGCGGTAGATGAAAAACTATATTTACATGTGCCAACTGTAAAATGTATAGACATGCAATTTAAACGTCACGCCGTAAAGTGTATAATACATGTACCATATCGTGTTTAAAGTTATTTTCTATTCACACCATATATATATATATATACAAAACACTCAATTACAATGCACATCTAACCTTACAATAATCAAATATACTTACATTACATAACACAAAAAACATGTCATCCTCCGAAAATTACCAAACCACAGTTCAACAAACAGCTCATGAAATACTTATTAAGACTTTCAAAAAAGAATCTTTTGAAGAAGAAACATTAAAAAATGTGACACCCGGCAAACTCCGGTAACTAAATTTTTGAAAACCTAGTAAGTCTACCTTAGCGAGTCGCGCATACACTACACATAACAGGGTCAGTCGAGTCGAGTCGTGCATCATTGGGGTTTTAACACACGCAAGTCTCGAGTCTCGGGAATTGGTGAACGAGTGTGAACGTGTTTATCTTCATGTATTATGTGTTTATAATCATTATGTGACTTGTCGGTATGTGAAAACGTGTTAACATATGTTAAAACGGGGTTTAACGCGCAAAATACACAAGACCAGACCCTGAGGGCGATTAGGAAGCCCTAATCGCCTTCAGAGGGGCGATTAGCAATTCATATAGGGCGATTGGGACTTCATATGGGGCGATTAGGGCTAATCGCCTGATAGTGAAGGCGATTAGCAGCCCTAATCGCCTGATAAGGCTGCACAATCGCCTATACTGCACCTGGCGACTAGAAACGCCTATAAATACCACCTTGACCTCTAAAACACCTTTTACGCAACCCTAGCCGTCCCATAACCCATACCAACATTTCCAAGCTTATTCCATCATTTCCTCTTAAATCCAAGGTGTGTTCTTCAAACCCAAACCTTTAAATGATTATATTTTGCTCCCTAAACGTTCAGACCTGACTTATAAATGTTTTTGTCTTTGAAAATCCATTTAAAACCGTTTTTAAACAAACCCAAACCTTTATGTGTGTTGTATGTGTTATTTGTATTTAAAGGTAGGATTTTTAGGTTTGAAACATTATTGTCCTTGTGTTATTAAAGTGTTTATGGCTGTTACAAGTTAGTATGATGATGTTCTAGGAGTTTGAAGGGTTTTGGTTGTGTATTGTTGATGTTTGATGTTTTGACCCATTTGAATGATTTTGAATGATTAAGGATGCTATGAGGTGTGTTGTTGATTGTTTGATGTTGGGGTTTGCTTTAGGATGATGCTAGAGCAGTAGGATACTATCGGACAACGTGGTTATGTGATTAAATCTGGATATTTACTATTTAGGGCAAGTTCTTGCATGTTGATGTGATGTTTGCATGTTAAGTTGCTATTTTGGGAAAACGCTCGCATTCGGGACTGCTAGAATGATGAAAACTTAGGGGTTTTTTCTTGAAATATGTTTGTTAATGTGTTAGGATTGATATTGGGTGTTTGCGCATGCTTCGGATCTGATTTGGAGGGTATAACGCGCGAAAAACCGGAACAGCTCTGCTGAGGGCGATTGGGGACCCTAATCGCCTATGCTATAGGCGATTGGGAGCCCAATCGCCTGATAAGGAGGCCTAATCGCATGTATGTAGGCGATTGGGGGCCTAATCTCCTTCATTTCATGCGATTGTGATCCTAATCACTAGCTAAGCCGTGAATTGCATGTCTTATGACCCTAATCGCCTGATAAGCACCAGAATAGGCCTAATCACCTATGTTAATGGGCGATTAGCCTCCACAATCGCCTGTTGACCATCCCCAATCACATGTTGACTTTTCCTAATTGCATGCTAAGTTCCTAATCGCGTGTACTGCTATTATAAGTGTATTTTGACATTCCGAAACCCGATTTGACACCTAGGAACATGATAGGAACCCGTGACATGCCTAGTAACATAGTAACACATGTATGGACTTGTTTGTGCGTTATTTGACCTATGTGTTAGACTCGTTGAACTTTAACACATGTTAAGTACTAAGTTGCCTGATTTGTGTATGTTTGAGTATGAGATGAACACGTGGAATGTCGGGTCACCAATGGGATGTCGAGTCTTGTCTTACGTAGTCTGGTTGTCGGTCAAACATGCTTTTCGGACACATAATGGTCATGGACTGGACCTAGGGACTAATGAACCCGACGGGTTATTAGTCTAACTTGACACATATCTTATGATAGGTCGCCAATAGTTGGGGCTATCATATCTTACAAACGGTTTACTCATATCATATAGACGGTTTACTCATAAACGGAATACGCAACCTAAGGTGAGTTCACGGCCCCACATTTTACAGTTTTTGCTTTCGGGGGAGAAACATGCTTAAAACTCTTTTATGACTTATGGCTCGGTTTCATCTTAAACTCTTTTGTGACTTATGACTCTTTTTCACATTATACTATGGCTTACTTATTGTACTATACGGTTCATCAAAAAGTCCCTTAGAAACCACTAACATGGGTATATGGCGGGGAAATATGGATAGCGCTATTGGGAACTGACAAACCCCACTCGACGGTTGGACCGGGCGGGTGCATATTGTCTCTAATAAAACAAGGTCTACCGGTGATGACGGTAGCCCATAGGAAACTAAGGGTCACTACTCGGCTTAGTCAGCAATGGTTTCACCCGTATGAGTATCTTATTCTGTGCCTAGCTAGCGTTCTCACAAGCATTGTAGTAACTGTGATGGTAACGGTTTTCGAAGGATCACTTTAAACGTTTAAATAAAACCTGTGAACTCACCAGCATTATATGTTGACTCTTTTAGCATGTTTTCTCAGGTCGCTAAGGTAGCAGCTGTCAGATAGGCGCACGGGGTCGCACTGGAGTCGTCTCGCGTCTAGGGTCTCAGTTGCATGTTTTGAAGTTGTTAACTTTTGAACTTATGTTTTATTTCTGCATGACTTTTGTAAACTCTGAATGCTTCCGCACTGTCGAATGTTGGTTTTAAATTTTATGCATGGTTTTTGTTTACGTATGTTTTTACATTTAGACGTCGTTTATTGTGACCATTGACTTGGATCCTGGTGTGTCACACGCCTCGCGGTAGAACTCCGCAGGTGGAAATTTGAGGGTGTCACAGATTGGTATCAGAGCCAATGGTTATAGTGAACTAGGACTGCATGTAGAGTCTAGACTATAGCCGAGTCACACACACTAGACGGTCACATACATTTGAGTCGTGTCTTTTGGGTAAACATACTAACCTTGTCGGGGTGTCGGTATCCTTACCACACAGTGTCACATTACCCATCTCATTCTTGGCTATTCCTAGCTTCACTTTATCTTCTTCTTCGGGTTACAGTCGAGGGAACTTGTTTGTTGATCTTTTGAGTTGGTTATATCTTCCTATGATGTGGGTACCGGGTGACTTGAGGTTCGAGCTCGGGGCACGCCTTGAGGACCATGTAGAGCAATTTATCATTTCGGGTGCACACGAAATCATAAGTTGAAATGCATGGAAGACTTGGTGGATCTCGTGTTGGGATTTATGGCCACATTTGAACCCGATCTTAGACTTTTCATATTCTCTTAGTTTAGCTTTGGTGTTGGGTCTGAGTGTTTGTTTCTTGTCCTTCTCAGAAGATGTCAGGACGCACTGGTGGACGTACTGGGGGACGACGTGCAGGCCGCACTGGTGGGGGAAGAGGTGGTGGTAACATCACCTTGACGTATGATGAGCTCAATGAGATGATGCAGCAACAGTTGGGCGTTGCACTAGCTGGTTTTCAAGCTGCCCAGCAGACATTCATGGGTGCTACAGCCCCTCCGGTTCAGGCAGGTGTTGCCTACAAGCGGTTTAAGGATTGTCAGCCTCTCAGCTTCCAGGGTACGGAGGGAGCTGTGGAGTTGCTTCGATGGTTGGAGAAGACTGAGTCGGTGTTTGCTTTATGTGAGACTCCAGCAGTGGATTGGGTGAAGTTTGCTTCGGGGACTTTTGTAGGACCCGCCTTGACGTGGTGGAACTGCGTCACTCAGACGCTTGGTCTCGGGGAGGCCAACGCCATGCCTTGGGCGGATTTTGTGCGTAGGTTGAAGGATGAGTACTGCCCGCGAGAGGAGATTAAGAGGTTGGAACAAGAATACGGGAATCTTAAGATGGTGGGTTCTGAGGTTGAGGAGTACACGATCAGGCACAACGAGCTAGCAGTGATGTGTCCAGGTTTGTCGACGCCAGAGTACAGGAGGATAGAGCAGTATCTTGCGGGTTTGGTGCCAGAGATTGCTGGGTTGGTGTCTGCTAGGGATCCTACAACCATGTCAGAGGCTGTGCGGTAAGCTACTAAGATGACCAACTTGAAGATTTCTGAGGGTGTCTTGCCTTCTAGAGGCTCGTCTGTGAAGGCGCCGGCAGAGAACAAGAGGAAGTGGGAAAGTGTGGAGAAGAGTTCAGCGGGGGTTCAGCGACAACCGGCGGCGAAGAAGGCTGAAGCTTCAGGGTCAGCGTCGGATCAGAAACAAGGGGGCTATGCTGGGAAGAGCCCTAAGTGTGGGCGTTGTGGTTTTCATCACTATGGTACTTGTGAGAGTTTTCGTTGTGAGCGTTGTCAGCGGACGGGGCATCTTGCGAAGGATTGTAGGGTCAAACTTTCGGCCAGGGCGGCTCAGACTGCTGCTACTACTGCCCCTGCTCCACAGGGGAACCAGGGTTGCTTTCATTGTGGAGAAGCGGGGCACTTCAAGCGAAGCTGTCCAAAGTTGAATCAAGGGGGCACAGGGAATGCAGGGAAGGATGGAGACAATGAAGGCGGTGGTCGGATTACTCGTGCTCATGCTTATGTGATCGGTGCTAGGGAGAACCAGGTGGACCCAGACACTGTTACCCGTACGTATTCTTTCTTATCTCTTGTTACGCTTTGGTTTTACTTTTATCCGCATTATTGTGCGTTCGTGTCTTCGGGTGTTTTCCTTGTGGTTTGGTCTCTGTTTCTCATTCTTTGGGGTCGATGAGGGTCCTTTGGGGATGCTACTTGGACGGTACCAGTGGGTTAGTTATACCGATCATAGTAGTCTCCAGTAGGCCTTCGATCGGGGGTCTCTTGTCTCATATTCACGTTTGGGGGAAGTGGTTTCCCGGTTGTTACTGTCGTGTTTTGATTCATGACCTTCACTCGTTGTATTTTGGGGAAACGCTACTTGGGCACACACAGAGGTCGACACTCATCACTGTTGAGGCCGAAAGAATCTCGGGGCGAGATTCCTTTCAACAGGGGGATGATGTGACGACCCGGAAAAATTTTTCTTCTTATTTGTTTTCTCTCTTCGACTTCGGGAAATTTTCGGGACGAAAATTCTTTCAACAGAGGGATGATGTGACACACGGCAAACTCCGGTAACTAAATTTTTGAAAACCTAGTAAGTCTACCTTAGCGAGTCGCGCATACACTACACATAACAGGGTCAGTCGAGTCGAGTCGTGCATCATTGGGGTTTTAACACACGCAAGTCTCGAGTCCCGAGAATTGGTGAACGAGTGTGAATGTGTTTATCTTCATGTATTATGTGTTTATAATCATTATGTGACTTGTCGGTATGTGAAAACGTGTTAACATATGTTAAAACGGGGTTTAACGCGCAAAATACACAAGACCAGACCCTGAGGGCGATTAGGAAGCCCTAATCGCCTTCAGAGGGGCGATTAGCAATTCATATAGGGCGATTGGGACTTCATATGGGGCGATTAGGGCTAATCGCCTGATAGTGAAGGCGATTAGCAGCCCTAATCGCCTGATAAGGCTGCACAATCGCCTATACTGCACCTGGCGACTAGAAACGCCTATAAATACCACCCTTGACCTCTAAAACACCAGTTATGCAACCCTAGCCGTCCCATAACCCATACCAACATACAAACACCCTCTGGAACTCGTTTTTACATCAAAACAACCATTTCCAAGCTTATTCCATCATTTCCTCTTAAATCCAAGGTGTGTTCTTCAAACCCAAACCTTTAAATGATTATATTTTGCTCCCTAAATGTCCAGACCTGACTTATAAATGTTTTTGTCTTTGAAAATCCATTTAAAATCGTTTTTAAACAAACCCAAACCTTTATGTGTGTTGTATGTGTTATTTGTATTTAAAGGTAGGATTTTAAGGATTGAAACATGATTGTCCTTGTGTTATTAAAGTGTTTATGGCTGTTACAAGTTAGTATGATGATGTTCTAGGAGTTTGAAGGGTTTTGGTTGTGTATTGTTGATGTTTGATGTTTTGACCCATTTGAATGATTTTGAATGATTAAGGATGCTTTGAGGTGTGTTGTTGATTGTTTGATGTTGGGGTTTGCTTTAGGATGATGCTAGAGCAGTAGGATACTATCGGACAACGTGGTTATGTGATTAAATCTGGATATTTGCTATTTAAGGCAAGTTCTTGCATGTTGATGTGATGTTTACATGTTAAGTTGCTATTTTGGGAAAACGCTCGCATTCGGGACTGTTAGAATGATGAAAACTTAGGGGTTTTGCTTGAAATATGTTTGTTAATGTGTTAGGATTGATTTGGAGGGTTAAACGCGCGAAAAACCGGAACAGCTCTGCTGAGGGCGATTGGGGACCCTAATCGCCTATGCTATAGGCGATTGGGAGCCCAATCGCCTGATAAGGAGGCCTAATCGCATGTATGTAGGCGATTGGGGGCCTAATCTCCTTCATTTCATGCGATTGTGATCCTAATCACTAGCTAAGCCTTGAATTGCATGTCTTATGACCCTAATCGCCTGATAAGCACCAGAATAGGCCTAATCGCCTATGTTAAGGGGCGATTAGCCTCCACAATCGCCTGTTGACCATCCCCAATCACATGTTGACTTTTCCTAATTGCATGCTAAGTTCCTAATCGCGTGTACTGCTGTTATAAGTGTATTTTGACATTCCGAAACCCGATTTGACACCTAGGAACATGATAGGAACCCCGTGACATGCCTAGTAACATAGTAACACATGTATGGACTTGTTTGTGCGTTATTTGACCTATGTGTTAGACTCGTTGAACTTTAACACATGTTAAGTACTAAGTTGCCTGATTTGTGTATGTTTGAGTATGAGATGAACACGTGGAATGTCGGGTCACCAATGGGATGTCGAGTCTTGTCTTACGTAGTCTGGTTGTCGGTCAAACACGCTTTTCGGACACATAATGGTCATGGACTGGACCTAGGGACTAATGAACCCGACGGGTTATTAGTCTAACTTGACACATATCTTATGATAGGTCGCCAATAGTTGGGGCTATCATATCTTACAAACGGTTTACTCATATCACATAGACGGTTTACTCATAAACGGAATACGCAACCTAAGGTGAGTTCACGGCCCCACATTTTACAGTTTTTGCTTTCGGGGGAGAAACATGCTTAAAACTCTTTTATGACTTATGGCTCGGTTTCATCTTAAACTCTTTTGTGACTTATGACTCTTTTTCACATTATACTATGGCTTACTTATTGTACTATACGGTTCATCAAAAAGTCCCTTAGAAACCACTAACATGGGTATATGGCGGGGAAATATGGATAGCGCTATTGGGAACTGACAAACCCCACTCGACGGTTGGACCGGGCGGGTGCATATTGTCTCTAATAAAACAAGGTCTACCGGTGATGACGGTAGCCCATAGGAAACTAAGGGTCACTACTCGGCTTAGTCAGCAATGGTTTCACCCGTATGAGTATCTTATTCTGCGCCTAGCTAGCGTTCTCACAAGCATAGTAGTAACTGTGATGGTAACGGTTTTCGAAGGATCACTTTAAACGTTTAAATAAGACCTGTGAACTCACCAGCATTATATGTTGACTCTTTTAGCATGTTTTCTCAGGTCGCTAAGGTAGCAGCTGTCAGATAGGCGCACGGGGTCGCACTGGAGTCGTCTCGCGTCTAGGGTCTCAGTTGCATGTTTTGAAGTTGTTAACTTTTGAACTTATGTTTTATTTCTGCATGACTTTTGTAAACTCTGAATGCTTCCGCACTGTCGAATGTTGGTTTTAAATTTAATGCATGGTTTTTGTTTACGTATGTTTTTACATTTAGACGTCGTTTATTGTGACCGTTGACTTGGATCCTGGTGTGTCACACGCCTCGCGGTAGAACTCCGCAGGTGGAAATTTGAGGGTGGGACAAAAAATCATGTGGAATGCTTACATCTTTGGTTCTTACAGATCTAAGGAAAAACGCCAAAATCATGACTGATATGGTTGAAACTCTAGAATCAACTGAACGAAACATAGCTCTACAGTACCTAACGGATCAAATCGAACTAAACGACGAGATTTCCAAGAAGATGAAAGGTCTTACTCATAAAATTATTTCCATCAGCAAGGAAAGGAAGCAACGTCGTGAAGAAATTATCAACAATCAGCAATAGTAACTGTAATTTGTCAAAACAATGTAATTTTGCATTAAAAATCCTTGAAAAATGTAAATCTTATATATATATATATATATATATAAACATATATTATTCTTTTTAAATTATATTGCATTTTAGGAAAACTTAAATGAAATCAAAATTAAATGCAATAAATGATGAAAAAATTTATTTCACAGAACACATTTTATTAACAAAAACTGATAACTTTTAAAATCCTTATATTTAAGTTCATTTATTATTATTTTTTAATCAATAGAAATATGAACATATTCATTTTTGATACATAAACATATAACTAAAAAATATAAAGACACTTCAAAATTCGAGTTTCAAGGTAATGATTATTACTGGAAGTCAATAGCCCTAAAACGCTATAATGATCACTATACAGCTCAACAACCTAGATGGAAACTTGCAAAATACGGCGGTAATCAATGGTAGATGTAAACATTTTTTTTACTATTATAAAACAACTAAAAAAAGTTACCATAAATTTACACTTTTTAACGATATTTTAAAATAAAATATTACAACAGCTGTTATGAAATAGCTGTCAACGAATACAATAAGCTAATCAGAGGTTAGAATGTAGCAAAACTTAAATCCTTAACTTTAGATTTTTCCCATATATTTAAAAGAAATAAGTATATCTTTAAGAATATACATAATTATTATTTACTAGACAACGCTATTAATGATCAACTACGCTTTTAGTCAAATTTTGAACTAATATTTTATAATTTGTTTTTGTAACATCGTTTTAAGAAATAATAACAGTGTGTTTTGCGAAAAATCTTAATTGTATAATACTGAAAAAAACTATACCAATAAAACTCATCATTCGAGTTGGAATTGCATAATATTACTTACAATATGAAGATAAGCAAACAAACAAAATACAGCCAAAACACCACAAAACGAAACATGGTTACAAAAATACAAAATAGAAGTGCTCTAACAAAAAACTCCGATATCACAACAAAAGAGAACTAATACAAACTAACACATCTCATGTATATGACTAAAACAAAATACAAAATACAGCTGAATCACCACAAAACAAAACCAAAAGAAGCCGGCCTCCAAAGAAAAAGAAAACATATACAATAATATGGCTCTAAGTAGCGAAAAAATTAGAGATATATTATTTATATAGAGACCCATCTAATTTTCGACAGGCTTTCTTCTTATAACATTATTTATATATGTAATAAATGATAAATTTCACTACTTTCCTACTGAAACAACTCTTCAAATTCTATTTTATTTTTATTTAACAATCCAATTTTCTAATAAACATAAATACTATTTGTACTAAGATAAAAATTTGATGTTTTACGTTTTTTGTATTATTATGAGTGTTTAATTTCTGTTTTATCTAAATTTCTTTTTTTTTGTTTTCTAACCATCTGTTCTACAAAACAGATTTTACAGACTGTACCTATTGTCAAATCATACCACAGTAGTTTAAATATCTGATGACTAATTAGTTTACGATAAATATGATTTTTCTTATAAATAACACTTTCTTACACATTATATTTCAAATATGTTTGCATTAATTTGTGTTTAATGTATCTATAATACAAATAACATAAACAAAAAACTAATATTTTTATTTAAATATTATGCTATTACATCAAAATCTACTACATTACCAAAAACATACAAAAACAAAAAGATAATAGACATAACATTCAAAATGAATTTAAAAACTTGAACTTCAAGTCCATAGAAGCCTTAAGTGTGAGCGAAAGATTTTGACTAAAACAGGATTATTTGATCATACAAGTTACAAAACCAGGTGCGGAAACCCTAGCTTTGAACAAAACAGATAAAACTCAAATCAAAACACAATCAATATCATTTTCAAAGGTTTTCATAGATTAACTTTTTCATAAACTTGTTTACAATGACAATACGGTTAATCTAGATCAAACACAGACTATCTCAAACAAACCAGGAACCTGACCTCTAAACACACACTACTAATAACTCTCTATACATTGCAAAAACACAACTTCTATATATACTATCTGCACGTTCGCCCGTTTACACTGGTCGAATGTGGACTTCTTCCACATTCGCCCATATGCAAGGTACGAACCTACATCTTCTGTCAAGCTCCAATACACCTTCGCCCATAATACTTCACCTTCGCCCATAATAGCCTACCTTCGACCAGACAGATTCCACCTTCTATCCATCAGCATTTCTAACATATGTTAATATCCAATCACTAGTCGCAAAACGCATCTACAAACTCCCCCTCGACTATTGATTGGATCGTCTTCTGTCTTCGTCCATTGCCTTGTTTAACAACTTAATTCTGAGCTGTTTCTTCTGCTCTTTGGTCATTTCAGGCTCCAACTTTCTCTTCACCGGTTTCGACACATTTGCCATCTTCACCATATTGCCAAGTTTGTTATCCAAATTACTCCCAGCATTTATATCATATGCAAAACAAACTCCAACCACTTGAGTATATTTCTTTGCTTGATCAGCGTCATTCGGCTCATGATGAATCGGATTATAGAAAAGCATGATGATGTCTTCGAAAGTACAGTTTATTAACCACATCGGATCAAATACGTGAACATGCTTGTATTTATCCTTCCCGTCTCTCAACACTATCACCGCTTCAGCCTTCCTCCAATCATAATACCAGACAATAAAGTCAGCACTGAAATGTTGTGGCATGGGCATCAAAGGTATTTTCCTCATCACTTCAGGTGCTTTGTATATCAAAGTAACCCGCTTCAACTTGGTTTTAGGATCAATATCCCTATGAACTTTCCTTCGGGGATATTGAGGCTTGAATCTATTCCATCTCGTTCTACTTTCCCAAACCAGCTTGTCTGCACACCAACCGACATGAGTATTATTAACTGAAGCACCCGACATAGGGAATCTGCATAAATCTCTAACCGCCCAGTACGGTAGAGTTAGCAAATCAATGAATCTATAGAAGTATAGAATTCCTGATTCCCATTTAGCAGCTAGACACTTCAGCCTGCCTAAATATGTCCACCCGAGAGCTCTGCCTTTAAACTTAGCATTGTGAAATCTATAGAAATTTCCTTGAGCTTCAGGCTTTGGTCGGTTTTCATCCATTTCTCTCAATTTCTTCAAATAATTCTTCAATTCATCAGATTGATTTGAAGATTCTTGCTTATCAGCACCAAACACTTTCTCCACAAACTCTGCACTTCTTTGCTTTGCCTTCTTCTTTGCCGAAGTGTTAGGTATCTCAGTAAAATCAGGAAATATCACATCTTCATCCGTTTGTCTGAAGTACTGTGGATATTCCTCATGCGTTATATCTTCAATCTCCACTTCATCAAATTCTGGAGTATTTTTATCATCTGAGTGACTTCCAATATCCTTCTCTGGAATATCTGGAATCGACTCATCTACAATGAACTCCTCAAATGTTTTCCCTACTCTCTGTGCAAGTCCATCCAGAATTTCCTTTGCCACAGAAGCAGGTACTTCACCTTCTTCAAGATCAGGATCGTTGTATTCCAATTCGTATCTCATGTCATCTGTTTGGAATATCTCAGCAAAACGTCCTGTGAACTCAATAGTCCATTCTCTTCTTTCCAACATATCTTTATACACTTGTTTAGCATCATCTGTCAAAGATCTCACCTTTTCATTCCAGAAGATACTCTCATCTGAATCAACGTTCTCACCTTTCTTTTTCTTTGAACTTGATTCTCCATTATCTTTCTTCTTTTTAGGTGATCTCTTTTCAAATGTAAACTTTGAAGTATCATCTCCTCCATCATTATCATCACTCTCATCACTACTATCATCCTCTTTCTGACTTCCAGAACCTTCTGCATCATCATCATCATCTTTCTTATCATCCTCATCTTCACTCTTCTCTGACTCCTCATCATCCTCATCATCATCTTTCTCTTTATCCGATCCAGATGGTTCAAAATCAACTTGCTCTTCATCTTTCTCCTTATCTTCTTCACCCTCCTTCAACTTGGGTGCAACATTATACAAATCATCAATCAAATCACTAAGACGTTTGTTCTCAGCCTTTAGTTCTTTGTTGTCTTCTTTAATAGCTTTCAGTCTATTCTTATTCCTCAGACACTTACCCTCAAGCTTCTTGTTCTTAGCTTCAAGCTTCTTAACTTTCTCGTCAATCTCATCTTGATTTGACTTAGAAGCTACCACTATCTGAAGCATCTTCTCTTCATTTTGCTTGAACTTGGCAATTTCAGCTTGTTGAGCCACTATCATCTTCATCATATCATCCATTTTCTTGTTCACTTGTTTCATCACATCATCATCAACAGTGATCTTTTTAGACTTGGATCTAGATGGCTCAACTTCAGCTTCCTTTTCTTTCTGAGGCTTTCTAAACATGTCAAGCACATTATCCAGTGCAACATTGAATTGATCAACTGGTAATGTCTCTGCCTCTTTAGACTTCTTTTGCTTCTTAGTGACCGGTGAAGACAGCTTCGATGACGTACCAGCATCGGGTACTCTTTTTCCTCTCAAGAGCTGGGCTAACTCTTTTTCTCTCAACTGCTTAGTACTTGTCTTCTTAGCCATGGTCTTGTGCTTAGGCTTGGGCAAGTTTACTACCACAGTCTCTCCAGCATTCAACTCATCCATATTCACACCTAAACCTTCATCTTCAACATTCAACGACTTCTTACTTTTCTCAACTTCCTCAATTGATTTGTTTAAAGATTCAGACTCACCAACCATAGTGGCCTTACGTTTGGTGGCCCTAACGTTCTCAGCATCAGAATCCCACTGTTCCTCTTCCTCAGTTTCTTCTGAATCCACTGATTCTTCATCCACCAAACCAGTACCTTTCTTTGCAGTTGTTTTCTTTCTAACCACCTGTTGCTTAGAGCTCCCTTGATCAGTCTTTCCCTTACCCTTCCCTTTGGCTCCGGGATTGACCACTTGTCTCTTCCTCTTGGTACTAGCATCAGCATAAACCAATGGATCATCATTAACAGAATCACTTTCAGGATGCCTAGCCGTATTCTTTCCAGGATCAGAGTAATCCTCTTTGGCTAAAGCTCCAAACAATCTTCTGTATGGTGGCCTTTCATTGTCTGGCACACCCTTGTAGCCCTTCATTCTAACCAACGTTCGAATGTTCATATGATCTTGACCAAGTATCTGTGTCGGATCCTTTTTCAAATGAGGATACTTGTGATCAAATATCATCATCAGAAATCTAGGGTATAACATGAATTGCTTCTTCTTCAAGCCCTTTAACATCTCCAACATGTGATCCAGAATCATCCCAGACACGTTGAATGGTTTGTTGAGAGTCAACGCAACCAACAACGAGCTTAAACTTCTCCTCATCACGTCATATCATCCACTTACACATCCAAATACATGAATTATGACGTGGGCAAAGTATTTAAACTGCACGCTCAGCTTTCCTTTGCGCATCGAACCATCAGTAATAGCTCCTTTGTATTTCATCCTGAGGAAACATGCCTTCTGTTCGGTCCATGATAGTTCTCTGGGATCTTCACTCACTTCAAACTTTATCTGGAGCGCTTCTCTGATATCAGACTCTGTTATGAACATCTCCATATCTTGTATCTTGCTTTTAATAATAGTCTGATTATCCCAGAAGTCATACTTTGCGTTCTTGTAAAAATCTTCAATGATGTCTTTGTAGATAATAGTTGGAGTTGCCAAAGCATATACCACTCTGCTTCTTTTCAAAAACTTTATGATATCAGCAAACTCAACATTCTTTTCTACATCACCCAGATAAGCACAGCAATTATGGGTTTTCTCGAACGGCCAATTGCTTCCACTTGACGATTCTCCTTCCTGAACATTCTCTGGGACTGGTTCTGTAACTATAGTCTCTACAGGAATCTCAATACTTTCTTGTTCCTCAGCCATCTATACAACAAAATCAGAAACAAACGTCAAAATACAAAATCGACAAAAATTTCAAAATTTTAAGTTTTTAGAATTTCACATTCGCCCATTTTATCAAGGTCGAATGTAAAAATTATGGTTCGAATGTAAAACATTTTGGTCGAATGTGGACTAGTTTTGAATAAAAATCACATTCGCCCGTTATAAAGTTACATTCGTCCACAAGATTTTACCTTCGCCCGTTCGTTTAACCGAAGGTAAAACCTGTTCATCCCCAAATTTCAAAAATTTTGTAACTTTGTTATTAACACTTGATTTTGATCAGACTATGTTCTAAGGTGGCCGATTAAGACTCGTGAATCATCAATTGGCTTTTAATTTCAATTTACATCTGTTTTAAAGACGAATTAGGTTAAACTGTTTCATTCAATCAATTTACCAATCAAACGTTGTTAAAAACCTAATTCGTGCACACATCTCCCCCTAAAACTGATGTACATTGAAATGTAATCAAAATCAAACAAAAACAAACACTCTAAGTCCATTAATTCTAAAACCCTAGGCCGGTCGTAAAAACGTTGATTCTGAACTCATTATTGCTCCAATACCTGTGATTTTGATATAGAATTGATCAGTAAAACACAGGGAAACAAACGCACAAGAAAAATAACTCAAAGCAACAAGGTGACAAATCGAAGGAAAAATTTTGAAGAACACTGAAAGAGGTTCGAATGTGAAAAGGACTTATATATAAGGGCCACCTTCGCCCGTTTCTGTGGTCGAATGTGGGATATTCCACATTCGGTCCAAATAAATGACCCGAATGTGAAAGAATTCACCCGAAGGTGGAAATTTGGTATTAAAACCCACATTCGTCCGTTTTGAACAGCCCGAAGGTAGAAATTTTTCCACATTCGATCCATTTAAGGGGCGAATGTGAAATGGAAAAATCTGAAAAATTTTGCCAAATCATGAATTCGAATCCCGTTCAACATTTTTCAATCTGTTAAGCTTCCAAAACTCATATTTTCACATTTTGAATGATACAAAGCCCAGATGGTGTTATCAAATCTCAGAAATTGACCATCAAGCATCCCCGGTTATCAAAAATAAAACAGAAATGCAAAAATTTTGGGTTT
The DNA here is from genome assembly GCA_032199755.1 of Ambrosia artemisiifolia. Taxonomy (NCBI): domain Eukaryota; kingdom Viridiplantae; phylum Streptophyta; class Magnoliopsida; order Asterales; family Asteraceae; genus Ambrosia; species Ambrosia artemisiifolia. Next base: position 22,000,117 of record CM063523.1, read on the forward strand.
TTCTGAAATTTTATCAAAACACACCTAAAATCTTTTTGGATTTTGTATCTTTTTGACAATAAAAGTAAAATGCAACAAAGTAAAATGCATCAAAGTAAATGAAAGCAGTAAACATTTTGTGATGTCCGGTAAGAGGATCATATCAGTTTTCTGAGAAATCTGATCACAGCGTTGATCTATTTGTTTAATATTATCATTAGAAACAGTATGTGACACGGCAATTGCTGATATTGTGGTCCACGTAAGCTCACATGCAGACAATTACGCAATGCTTTAAAATGATACGAGTTAGGTGTATTAGACTAACACGATGTGGTGCCCACACACACGACATACTCCCGTATCAAGTAATTGCACAAAGCTTCGTCGTAACGCGTGATTAAGCCAGAGTTATCCGTAAAAGTTACAAAGTATATAGCACAGAGGTGTACAGGTCAGCAAACGAATGCAGCTGAGTAACATGTGCGTATACACTAGGTTGAGGCTGATATTAACCACTGATTTGCATCAGATGATCAATACGATGTAATAATGATCTTTGATCAATTAAAACATAAAGTTCCTCAATTCGGTAACTTCCGGTTTTGGCAATTAAGCTCTTTTAGCAAATATTCTGATAAAACTAGGTCCGTAAATCAATACGACAAAAGTTTAATCAGAATATCCCGGATAACCATAACATAACGACCCGAAACCTCAGATTTTGGCAATCCTATCAAACGAAATTACGGTACTAAGACCATATGCCCATGAGGTGTTCAGCCACGAACGCGTAGTTCGTTATGTTTGTATCACTAATGCACGCAATATTTAGTCTACGAAGCCTATCAGCATATCACACGTAGTCAACATACGCCTCATTATACTATACAATTCTTTAGCCTGTGTCAGATCCCCACTGATGTACTATCATTTCCTCTTTTTATCCAGGAAATCATTTTTGATTTTCTAATTTTTTAGGTCGTTTTGAATTTTTCAATGTTTTTGGTTTTTCTGATAAAATGGCTCCCCCTAAAATAAAGAACATATTTTTAGGTTTTAATTTTTTCTGAAAAACAATAAAAAAAAAATTTGAAAGAAACAATCCACTCGAAAGCATCAACTTCTTTGAGGATTAAACAATCCCCTCGAAAGCATCAACTTCTTTGAGGATTACGATAGTAAAGAGAAATTCCCAATTAGCAAAGAGAAATTCCCAATTAGCAAAATATTAAAAACTAAAACTAAAAAGCGATAAAACGAGGTGCCGATTAGTCCTGTTTTTCCTTTATGTTGTTTACTTTTAAAAGATATTCAAAGCGGGATCTGTCAAAAGCTTTTGTAAACAAATCTGCACGTTGGTAGTCAGTATGAATTTTGACCATATCTATCAATTCCTTAGCGTAACAATCAAGGATAAAATGATATTTGATCCGGATATGTTTCGCTTTAGAATGATTTTCAGTATTTTTAGTTAATGCGATTGCGGCTTCGTTGTCACAGTGTATAGGGGTTTTAAGAAACTGCAAACCGTAATCCACCATCTGCTGTTGGATCCAGAGCACTTGCGAACAGCAACTCGAGGCTGCAATGTACTCGGCTTCACAGGTAGATAGCGCCACGGAAGTCTGCTTCTTGCATTGCCAGGTGATTAACCTGCTCCCTAAAAACTGGCAACCAGCTGTTGTAGATTTGCTATCTTTGTCACAGCCGCCCCAATCTGCATCACTAAAAGCAATAAAATCAAAATCATCATCATTAGGGTACCAAAGTCCTTTTGAGGGACAACCCTTCAGATATCTAAGGATACGCTTGACCGCCGTCAGATGACTTTGTTTCGGCTTCGATTGATAGCGGGCACAGAGACACGTTGCATACATAATATCTGGTCGAGACGCCGTCAAATACATCAGAGATCCGATGATTGCTCTGTATGTAAATGGGTCCGTCAGCTCCCCCTTAGCGTCCACTCCAATCCCGTGATTGGGTTGAATCGGGGTATCCATCGGCTTGGAATCCTCCATCTGGAACCGGCTCAAGATGTCGGATACGTATTTCGTCTGGTGAATGAAGATCCCCGTGGGTCTTTGGTCCACCTGCAAGCCTAGGAAAAACTGCATCTCCCCCATTGCGCTCATCTCGAACTTTTCCTGCATGACAGTTTCGAACTCCCTGCATAAAAGCTCGTTAGTTGAACCAAATATTATATCATCAACGTAAATCTGCACTAGAAGCAAATCATCCCCAGTCTTCTTCGTGAAGAGGGTGCAATCGACGAGTCCGCGCTTAAATCCTTTGGTGATGAGGTATGTACTTAGCTCCTCGTACCACTGTCTCGGAGCCTGGTGCAAGCCATATAGAGCTTTGTTCAGCACGTAGACCTTATCCCGGTGGATTGGGTCCTCAAAGCCTGGTGGCTGCCCGACATAAACCTCTTCCTTGACTTTCCCGTACAGAAATGCGCTTTTAACATCCATTTGATACACTTTGAATTTCTTGTATGAAGCAAACGCGAGGAACATCCGAATAGCTTCAATTCGTGCTACCGGTGCATAGATTTCGTTATAATCAATCCCTTCGATTTGATGGAAACCCTGCACGACCAATCTGGCTTTGTTACGAACAATAACCCCACGATCATCCTTCTTGCACTTAAACACCCATTTAGTGCCTATTTTCTTCCTATCTGGCGGCAAATCCGTGAGCGTCCAAACTCCCAATTTCTGGAATTGTAATAACTCCTCCTGCATAGCTTCAACCAAGGCGTCTTCCTTCAAAGCGTCCTTGTATGTCCTTGGCTCTACCTGCGACACATAACACGCAAACGACCAATCATTTTGACTACTAGATTGTTGAATTTTGGCATATAAAGCTAAAGCACCAAAACTTTCTGGCGAGTTAACGCTTCTCAGCTGCCCTCTGGTCATAACACTGCTTCCAGGATCACCGATAACTTGCTCCAGTGGGTGAATACGATGAATCCGAGATTCCGGATAATCAGGTACAGTAACTCCCGTCTGAGCAGTTAAGTTCTCTACAGCATCCAGATCATGACCCGTATTTGATGATGAAGCACCATCTAGAGTTGGAGTTGGGTTCACTGGCGGTGCCTCTGGTTCTTCTGCATGTTCAAGAATGACTTCTTCAAATTGTTCATCTTCAGATTCTGAAGTGTCTAATGAAGTTGAAGCCTCTTGAAACACTTCTTCCTCTTGTATAGGAGCATTGGTATCATTAGAAGCTGGTAGAGGATTCACGGTGATCGGACGCACCAACGGTGAAGTCGTTGCATTTTCACACTCGTAAAGTAATCTAATGACAGCTTCTTCAACCAAGCTATCTAGATTGAATGATTCAAAGAAATCTTTGTAATCAAACATCCAATCAGGACCCGTGCCTTGTAAATTTTGAGTATATCGTTGAACTTCCACGTTAGCCCAATCCTCCACTCGACGAGTTCGCTTGTTGTATACCCGTTTGAGCGGGGTTGCATATCCAACAAAGTATCCCTCCTCAGCTTTAGGACTAAACTTCTCGCTTGGATTCAACATCGTGCATGGCGCCCCAAAAGGTTCTAGATACTCTAAGTTCGGCTTTCGTCGGTGTAACAGCTCATAAGATGTTTTACCAAACTTCTTCACTGTCAGAACCCGATTTAGTGTGTAGTTTGCTGCATAGATCGCCTCGTTCCAGAACATTACCGGAAGATTTGAATCAGCGAGCATTGTTCTAGCCGCTTCAATTAGAGTCCTATTCTTTCGTTCAGCAACACCGTTCTGTTGTGGGGTGTACGGAGCCGAATATTCATGATGTATCCCTTTGCTTTCACAAAGTTCATCCATCTTGGCATTTTTGAACTCCGTTCCATTGTCACTCCGAATTCTCTTAATCTTCACATTGTAGAGATTCTCCAATCGAGTGAACAGAACTTTCAGGTTGTTAAAGGTGTCACTTTTATTCTGCAAACACATCACCCATGAAAATCTTGAATAGTCATCAGTGACAACTAAACAATATAACTCCCCAAGATGACTTTTGCGCTTGACCGGTCCGAATAGATCCATGTGCAATCGCTCAAGTGGCATCTCAACAGAGTTAACCTTCTTCACTTTGTGGGACTGTTTGTGTTGCTTCCCCTTCTTACAACTCACGCACTTGTCATTCAGATGGAAATGTTTTACGTTTACTCCATCGACAAGCCCATTTCTCACAAGTTGGTTCATTTTTCTCAGATGAATGTGCCCCATTCTTCGGTGCCACATTATTGATTCTTTCTCTGTCGCTTTAGATAGAAAACATGTTATTTGCCCCTGTGATGTCATCGCCTTGGACATATCAAGAATATAAAGATTGTTGACACGAGGTGCCTTCAACATTATCCACTCCTTAGGAATTGTGAAGCCCGGTTTGAGAATATAGCAGGATTTGTCATCAAAATGCACAGTAAATTGTTTATCACAAATTTGACTGACACTCAACAGATTATAATCAATCTGTTTCACATAAGATATCCGCTCAAAGCTCACTATCCCATTACTCACGCTTCCCTCCATCGTAATATATCCACCTTTATTTCCAGCGAATGCGACATACCCTCCATTGATGTTCTTCACGTCGAACAACAACGCAAGATCCCCTGTCATGTGGCCTGAAGCTCCACTATCAACAATCCAAAGACTGCTAATAGGGCCAGCTGAAGCTCCCTGCACACAAAAAGTAAATCATTTAGTTCTTTCGGGGGACCCAAGCTTGAGTCTTGGGTCTTGGAATATCAGTTTTCACAGAAACATTCTCAGACACATTTTCAACAACTTTTTGTTTTGGATCAATCTTTTTCAGATTGTTCAAAACATTTTCCTTTTTCTCATTAACATTTGAAGTAGAGGCTCCTGGAGTACCATTGGGTGACCAAGATTGTTCAGACCTTTTCAAGATGCGAATCTTAGATTTTGGATTCTCAGTCGGTTTCTGAACATTGTTAACAAACGTAACTTTCTTGGTTACCTTATCTGATTTAACAGACTTAGGTCCAACATTTGATTTGACAATCGGTTTTGGTGGAACCTTTTGCCTATCAATTGTTGCGTTCACCACAGGCTTCCTCCATGATTGTTCCATAGCAATCCGATTCCTACGATCATATTGAATTGGACGATTGTTCCTCATTTGATGAAAATTGTTTTGATTATAAAACTGTTGTTGTTGAGGAACAACTCGTCTGTGTGGTGGAACATAATGATCAATCGGTTTCCTCATGGAATTCCTCACTTCAACCTCGTGCCTTTTATGCCTTACATATGGGCACTGAGCAAGTAAATGCCCTCGTTCCCCACATTTAAAGCATGCACGGTACTCTTCAAAAACATTCGGAGCATTTGGTTGAGCAAATGATCTAACAGGATATTGATCATTGTACTGTTGATTCCTCAAACTCTCAGGGAGTGGCCCTTTTGAGTAAGTAGGCTCATGAAAACCATTAGCTCTGTTTTTGGGTCGAATGAACTCTGTGACATGGACCTTTGGTTCTTGAGGAACATCCAAAAACAATTTCTTTAAAATGGCAGGTGGGATCTCATTTGTTCTCTCATGTTTTGGGAACCAAATGGTGCTTTCTTGCCAAATTTTATCAATTTTAGCATAGTTAGCATTTTTTATGGGAAATTCCTCGTCAGAGATGATCTTATCGGATCCTTCCATCCGATAAAACACTTTGACAGGTTTGTCACACTGTTCATTCTTAACACTCTTTTCAAGATCTTTCTTAACCACATTCTTCTCAAGATCTTTCTTTACAACATTCTTTTCAGACTTTTTCTCACGATGAACATTTGCCATCGGAATCACTATCTGAGATGGTGAAACTGGTTCATTTGTAATGATGTGATTTTCTTTTGGAATTTCACATGCATTAACATTTTGAACATTACCAGATTCATCACTCTCAGTGTCTGAATCAACACTTTCAGCAGTAACACCCTCATCATTGAAGCCTAAAATCGGTCTCACATCGGAATGTGGATCACCAATACTCGAGGTATTAGATTCATTTTCCGATGATGAGTCTGATTTTACTGAGCTCTCCGGTGTCACTTGATGACAATTATGATTTTCAAAAAGTACCGGAGATGGCACAGATCGGTAATTAGTGGTTTGATCATCAATGATGTGGTCTACCACATAAGCAATGTGCTTATAGCTTTCTAACTTTTTATTTACTTTCTCAGCAAAGCATTTGATGGCAGCCATTTCCAACTTGGTATTTTCAATTTCATTTATGTAGTTGTTAATTGCCAATTGTTTTAAAGACAAAGTGTTTTTCAAGTCGGAAATGTCCTTTTTATAGCCATCTAATACTTTGTTAAAAGCATTCAATTCTTTGCGAGTAGATTGACTGTTCATGATAGCACTATCACGTTGAACACGGAGTTGTTTGTTCTCCTCAGTCAATCTATCACATGTACCACAATATTTATCACTTTTATTATCAGTGCTACACTCAGAACTTACAGGTTTTGGCGGATCAGTCATGGCCATTAAAGCGAAATGTGCTTCCTTTCCAGCAAAGAATCTGGAATAGTCAATCTTGGTGAAAGCATCATCAGCAATGCACGACTTCCTCGTCATCAGAAAATCCGCTTCTGCTAGCAACTGATCAATGTCATCATCTAGAGAAGTAACACTTGCTTCCGTATCCGATTCATTTTCTGAATCAGAATAAACCGATTCACACTCCTTAGGAAAATCGGAAACAGTATCAATCACCACTCCAGAATTAGCTTCCTCAGCCTTAACCTCAACAGGTTCAGTCTCCACATCCATTTCAGCCTCAGACTCATCACTTTCAAACTCAGTTTCTTTCTTCTCATCAACTGTCAATGACTCTTCAATATCAACCTGGTAAGCAACACAAGCTACATTTCCACCAGTAGTAATTTCCTCAACACCTATTTGCATTGCCGACCAATCAAACCTTTCATCTTGTTGAGTCACCAATGCTTGATTCTGATTGGTGTTCTGGTGTGTCTCATTAGGTGTAGTGATCGGTATAACAGTTCGGTTAGTGTTGTTAGGAGATTGGTTTTGAGTCTGGTTTGATGTGTTTGGTTGTCTGTTTTGGTTGTTATTAAAGTTGTTTTGACGGTTTTGGTAGTTGTTGTTTTGGTAAGAAACTTGGTTTTGGTTTTGTTGTTGACGGTTCTGGTAGCTTGCATTGAATGGGTTTCTATTTCCTTGTTTTGGTGGCTGTGTGCATTCTCTTTTAAAGTGACCTTTTCCTCCACAGTTAAAACAAGTAACTTTCTCCTTGTTAAACCCGTAGGTTGTGTTAGGAGAAGTTCCCAAATCTGTTCTACCTGTTTTCTCAATAAACTCTGTTGCTCTTCTCATGATGCTCGCAAAAGCCCACTGAATATCAATCAATTCCATCTCTTCCTTGTCAATCTGTGCATAGTCTTCATTGGTTAAATTGTTGTTACCAATTTGACTAGCAACCAAACCATTGTAAGATGAAACCATTGCAGAGACTAGTGCAATGTGTTGCTGAGCAACTTCAACCGTCACATTTCCGAAGTTAGAAGTCTCCAAAACCACTGGTTGTTGATTAGGTTGAGTAACTTGGTTCATTGGTTGTTGAGATTGGCTAGCAGTATAGAAAGCAGCTTGTTGCATTGGGGAGAATGGTGGAATGTATGAATTGTTGTATTGTTGTTGTGGTGGTGGGTTTGATGGTTGTGAGAAAGATGATGTTTGTTGATGATAGTTGATGGTAGGTTTGGGTGATTCCATAACATTGGAAATACATGCAACATGTGGTGCCACTAGCCCTCCTGAGCTTGAGTTACTAGCTGAAACTGGAGTACCTCCAAAATATAAGTTGGGATTCTGAGGAATCTGTGATCTTCTAGCTTTCCTCTTCTCTTCCAATTCTTTGTTTTCCAGCTTCTCTATAAACTCTTGAATGGACCAGAACTGGTATGCATCCTTTTCCCTGAGAACTTCCACATGCTGATCCCAGTGTGGTGGTAAAGCATCTGCAAACTTATCCACCTGCTTTGTCATAGGAATCTGTATACCATAACTTGACAATTCAGTTAGCAAATGACTATATCTAGGAGTTAATTCTTTTAAAGTTTCATTGCCAATATAAGAAAAATTCTAAAACTCCTTTCTCAATTCTTCCATCCTTAGACTTCTAGTCTTCTCATTGCCATCATGCCTCCTTTTAAGCGCTTCCCATAGTTGCTGAGATGTAGTGCAAGTCCCAAACTGATGCAAAAGATCATTTGTGATTGCCTGAGTCAATTGGGAAAAAGCTTTCTTCTCCACAGCAAACTTCTTTTTCTCATCCTCAGCCATACTCTCCAATGGAACTGGTTCACCTGTATTCTCCAGAACTGGTGCTGTGTAACCTCTAGCAATCATATTCCATGCCTCTGCACCCTCCACTCCCATGCCTTCCAAGTGTATCTTGAACTTTTTCTGCCACTGATTATATTCTTGTATCTCCATAAGATTCGGTGGCCGATTCCCGCTACTTGAAGACAAATCATTAATCAGTGTGGAAATAGCATTTGTAGTTTGAGTATTTACCACCGCTGCTGCTACTCCCCAGTAGTCAGGTTATGGTGCTGGAGGTGCACTTTGAGCCATGTAGTTAATCGGTTGCGAAGACTGTGTGCTCGTCTTTTGTGCTGCCACCGTCCATGGGTCCATCACTTGCTGTTGTGGTTGTGTCGTTGCTGGTCTTGGAGTAGTCGGAAAATTCCACATGATCACGAACTTCGAAAAATTCAACACTTAGAAAATTTTCCAAAAACTAGTCCTAGGTTCGCCCAAATATTCTAACTTTCGTCCCTTCTGTTGTAGGTTCGCCCACACAGTGTTACTCGAAGGTAAAATCTCACCAGAATGTAAAAACACACTAACACAAATCTACTTTCGCCCAGAAAATTTCAGGTTCGACCGTTTCTATTCTACGTTCGCCCGCCCGATCAATCTGATGTGGAAAATGTGACCCGAAAGTGAAAACTTTAAACAAAAACTTTTCAGGTTCGCCCAAAAGTACCTAGGTTCGACCAAAAACCATCCACATTCGACCAAAAATGTCCAGATTCGACCACTTAGGTTCCAGGTTCGCCCATTTCAGGTTTGAAAAACGGTTACACTTTGAAAAACGGTTATTTTGATCTCTGATTTTCAAAAGTTTGTGGATTTGAATGATCTTAATCAGGTTTTGATTCGGAATTGATTTGGAACAACTTTAATTCTTGGAATTTTGAATTTTAACCACAAAATCAACTCTAAATCTTTCAAAAACACTCAAAAACCATTTTCATTCAAAAACAGATGTGATTTGATCAAAAATAGGTCCAAATTAGCTCTGAGTTTATCAAATTTGTTGTTGTATGATCCTCTATGCTCTGATACCACTTTGTGAGCGAAAGATTTTGACTAAAACAGGATTATTTGATCATACAAGTTACAAAACCAGGTGCGGAAACCCTAGCTTTGAACAAAACAGATAAAACTCAAATCAAAACACAATCAATATCATTTTCAAAGGTTTTCATAGATTAACTTTTTCATAAACTTGTTTACAATGACAATACGGTTAATCTAGATCAAACACAGACTATCTCAAACAAACCAGGAACCTGACCTCTAAACACACACTACTAATAACTCTCTATACATTGCAAAAACACAACTTCTATATATACTATCTGCACGTTCGCCCGTTTACACTGGTCGAATGTGGACTTCTTCCACATTCGCCCATATGCAGGGTACGAACCTACATCTTCTGTCAAGCTCTAATACACCTTCGCCCATAATACTTCACCTTCGCCCATAATAGCCTACCTTCGACCAGACAGATTCCACCTTCTATCCATCAGCATTTCTAACATATGTTAATATCCAATCACTAGTCGCAAAACGCATCTACATTAAGTGACTTTACAATATCAGAAATTATTTCTAACTGCTCCAGATCATTTTTCATAGCATCGATGTAAAAGACTACACCATTGTCACGAATTGTTGATGGTGGCAACACTTCAATTTCCCGACTACTTTGGCTTTTTTATCAAAACAGTTTGAAATACGCTTGAAAGTCTGCTGCAACACATCTTTATACATTGTATCTTCATCACATTGCATAAGAACTTGTCTTATTAAATCGACCTTGAAATCCACTGCGAGTACTGCTGGTGAAGATGATTATGCCATAACTTGAAAAAAGTAATAAAAAATATTCTCAATATACAATATGACTATATAGTACAATTTTCAATTAAAGATCTACATATTTATATGCCCATAGTTCAAATAATAACCAAAGTTATCATTTCATATTAATTACGAAATTTAATGCTATAAACGCGGTAGATGAAACACTATATTTACATGTGCCAACTGTAAAATGTATACACTTGCAATTTAAACGTCACTCCGTAAAGTGTATAATACGTGTACCATACCGTGTTAAAAGTTATTTTCTATTCACACCACATATATATATACAAAACACTGTATCAAGAATCAGCAATAGTAACTTTAATTTGTCAAAACAACCATACTGAAAAAAAGTATACCAATAAAACTCATCATTCGAATTGGAATTGCATAATTTTACTTACAATATGAGAATAAACAAACATACAAAATACAGCAGAAACACCACAAAACGAAAAATGCTTACAAAAATACAAAATAGAAGTGCTCTAACAAAAAACTCCGATATCACAGCAAAAGAGAACGAATACAAACTAACACATCTCATCTATAAGACAAAAACAAAATACAGCTGAAACACCATAAAACAAAACCAAAAGAAGCCGGACTCCGAAGAAAAAGAAAACATATACAATAATATGGCTCTAGGCAGCGGAAAAATTAGAGACATATTATTTATATAGAGACCCATCACATTTTGGACAGGCTTCCTTATTATAACAAAACAGCTAATATTTTCCTTTGATTGTAAGAATCTTCCAGCAATACCAATTCCGACTTCATTAGCAACGGGTTATTGCCAATAAATTTTTCTTTCAAAGCCACAATTTTTGAGAAGGTTAAGGGTACGGAATTTAAATGAAATAACATTATATACTGAAGGTATAGATGGTTGGTTTCCTTTTCAATAGTTCAAGTATTACAAGCTTGCAAACTGAAATGAAGAGTTCCTCGCCTTTTATAGACTGGGAAAATAGGTATATACGTACTACAATTAATAACTACATTTATTATTACAAGACAGACTTTTTTAACCAATGACATAAACTTTACTCACTAAATAAAATTAATAAAACATTTGATGATTTGTCAATAGATGTTGATAAACAACAGTAATCCATTACAATTATCCATTGAAGGATAATACAACAAGATTTTTAAAACATACATTGTAATGACTATCAATCAAAATAACTATAAATTTAAATTACACCAGTCTTTAATTTGCCCCTTTTGTTGAAATGAAGTAGTAAATTATATAAAAAAAAACAGTGTTTTCAAGTTCATTATTAGTAACAGTCGCTACAGCCCTAAAAGTCTTTGGTGGACAATGTACACCTGAACTATCTAGATGAAACCTGGCAGAAAATACAGCTGCAATTAATGTTAAATATACTTATTTTTACTATTATTAAACAACAAAAAAACGTTACCATTTTTTAAAATGAAAACATATTTTATAGAAATAAAAAATCTTAAATAAATCATTATTGTTAAAATGTGTAAAAATATTTTTTATTCACAATGTATTATGTTTTAAATTATTAATATGAATATTATCATAAGTTTCAATTACATAGTAATAAACTTCATATTGAAACCTATTTTAAGTTCAAAGGTATGTCTAATTTGACAACTTGGAAACAGATGTTTTCAAACAACTGTGATCCATTACAATTTTGAACTGAAGGATCATGTAACCAGAATTTTAAAACACACTCTGTAAAAGTTAACTTGTAATCAATATATAACGAAATAACTATAAATTTAAATTAAATCATTGTTTTCAAATTCATAATAATTACCAACAGTCCGCACAGCCCTAAAAGTCTTTGATGGCCACTGTGGAGATGAAGGATCTAGAATGAAAGATAACATAAATTTACACTTTATTATTTTTATATTTGTCACACCCCCAAATTTCCAGAAGCGGAGTTCTACCGCGAGGCGTGTGACATACCAGGATCCAAGTCAACGGTCACAATAAACGACGTCTAAATGTAAAAACATACGTAAACAAAAACCATGCATAAGATCAAAACCAACATTCGACAGTGCGGAAGCATTCAAAGTTTACAAAAGTCATGCATAAATAAAACATAAGTTCAAAAGTTAACATTCCCAAAACATGCAAATGCGACCCTACACGCGAGACGACTCCAGTGCGACTCCGTGCGCCTATCTGACAGCTACTACCTTAGCGACCTGAGAAAACATGCTAAAAGAGTCAACATATAATGCTGGTGAGTTCACAGGTTTTATTTAAACGTTTAAAGTGATCCTTCGAAAACCGTTACCATCATTGTTACTACTATGCTTGTGAGAACGCTAGCTAGGCGCAGAATAAGATACTACTACGGGTGAAACCATTGCTGACTATGCCGTTTACTGACCCTTATTTACCTATGGACTACCGTCATCACCGGTAGGCCTTGTGTGTTTAGAGACAATATGCACCCGCCCGGCCTCCAGCCGTCGAGTGGGGCTTGTCAGTTCCCAATAGCGCTATCCACATTTCCCCGCCATATTCCCATGTTAGTGGTTTCTAAGGGACTTTTTGATGAACCGTATAGTAACAATATGTAAGCCATAGTATAACGTGAAAATGAGTCATGAGTCATAAAAGAGTTTTAAGCATGTTTCTCCCCCCAAAGCAAAAAACCGTAAAATGTGGGGCCGTGAACTCACCTTAGGTTGCATCTTCCGTTAACGAGTAAACCGTTTATGTGATATGAGTAAACCGTTTGTATGATATGATAGCCCCAACTAGTGGCGACCTATCATAAGATATGTGTCAAGTTAGACTAATAACCCGTCGGGTTCATTAGTCCCTAAGTCCAGTCCATGACCATTATGTGTCCGAAAAACGTGTTTGACCGACAACCAGACTACGTAAGACAAGACTCGACATCCCATTGGTGACCCGACATTCCACGTGTTCATCTCATACACAACATATACAAAACATGCAACTTAGTACTTAACATGTGTTAAAGTTCAACGAGTCTAACACATAGGTCAAATAACGCACAAATGAGTCCATACACGTGTTACTATGTTACTAGGCATGTCACGGGGTTCCTAGAATGTTCGTAGGTGTCAAATCGGGTTTCGGAATGTCAAAATACACTTACAACAGCAGTACACACGATTAGGAACTTAGCATGCAATTAGGAAAAGTCAACTGGTGATTAGGATTGGTCAACAGGCGATTAGGATGCTAATCGCCTACCTTAACAGGCGATTGAGAGGCTAATCGCCCCTTAATGGGGCCTAATCGCCTATAGCAGCAGGCGATTGTGAGGCTAATCGCCTGCTGCAGCTGCACGATGCAATTTCGCGCGTTTAACCCTCCAAATCAGATCTGAAACATGTGTAAACACCCAATATCAATCCTAACACATTAAAAAACATATTTTAAGCAAAAACCCCTAAGTTATCATCATTCTAACAGTCCCGAATGCGAGCGTTTTTCCCAAAATAGTAACTTAACATGTAAACATCACATCAACATGCAAGAACTTGCCCTAAATAGCAAATATCCAGATTTCATCACGTAACCACGTTGTCCGATAGTATCCTACTGCTCTAGCATCATCCTAAAGCAAACCCTAACATCATACAATCCACAACACACCTCATAACATCCTTAATCATTCAAAATCATTCAAAATCATTCAAATGGGTCAAAACATCAAACATCAACAACAAACAACCAAAACCATCCAAACTCCTAGGACATCATCACACTAACTTATAACAGCCATAAACACCTTAATAACACGAGAACAATCATGTTTCAATCCTAAAAATCCTACCTTTAATCACATATAACATGCATGAAGGTTTGGGTTTGTTTAAAAAAGGTTTTTAATGGATTTTTAAAGACAAAAACATTTATAAGTCAGGTCTGGACTTTTAGGGAAAAAAATATAATCATTTAAAGGTTTGGGTTTGAAGAACACACCTTGGATTTATGAGAAATTGATGGATAAAGCTTGGAAATGGTTGTTTTGATGTAAAAACGAGTTACAGAGGGTGTTTGTGAGTTGGGATAGGTTATGGGATGACTAGGGTTGCACAAATGGTGTTTTAGAGGTCAAGGGTGGTATTTATAGGCGTTTCTAGTCGTCAGGTGCAGTATGGGCGATTATGCAGCCTTATCAGGCGATTAGGGCTGCTAATCGCCTACCTTATCAGGCGATTAGCCCCCAATCGCCCCTTAACCCAGCCCAATCGCCCCCTAAGCCAGCCAATCGCCCTCCTGTAGGCGATTAGGCTTCCCTAATCGTTCCCTAATCGCCCGCAGGGCCTGGTCTTGGGTATTTGGCGCGTTAAATCCCGTTTTAACATATGTTAACACGTTTTCACATACCGACAAGTCACGTAATGATTATAAACACATAATACATGAAAACAAACACGTTCACACTCGTTCACAAATTCCCGGGACTCGAGACTTGCGTGTGTTAAAGCCCCAATGATGTATGACTCGACTCGACTGACCCTGTCATGTGTAATGTATGCATGACTCGCTAAGGTAGACTTACTGAGTTTTCAAAAAGTTAATTACCGGAGTTTGCCGGGTTTCACATCATCCTCCTGTTGAAAGAATTTTCGTCCCAAAAATTTCCCGAAGTCGAAGAGAGAGAACAATAAGAAGAAAAATTTTTCCGCGTCGTCACATCATCCCCCCGTTGAAAGGAATCTCGTCCCGAGATTCTTTCGGCTTCAACAGTGATGAGTGTCGACCTCTGTGTGTCCAAGTAACGTTTCCCCACAATACAACGAGTGAAGGTCGTGAACCAAAACGTGACAGTAACAACCGGGAAACCACTTCCCCAAAGGTGAATACAAGACAAGAGACCCCCCGATCGAAGGCCTACTGGAGACTACTATGATCGGTATAACTAACCCACCGGTACCGTCCAAGTAGCATCCCCAAAGGACCCTCATCGACCCGAAGAATGAGAAATAGAGACCAAACCAAAAAGAAAACACCCGAAGACACGAATGTACAACGATGCGAATAAAAGTAAAACCAAAGCGTAACAAGAGATGAGAAAGAATACGTACGGGTAACAGTGTCTGGGTCCACCTGGTTCTCCCTAGCACCAATCACATAAGCATGAGCACGAGTAATCCGACCACCGCCTTCATTGTCTCCATCCTTCCCTGCAGTCCCTGTGCCCCCTTGGTTCAACTTTGGACAGTTTCGCTTGAAGTGCCCTGCTTCCCCACAATGATAGCAGCCCTGGTTCCCATGTGGAGCAGGGGTAGTAGTAGCAGCAGTCTGAGCCGACCTGGACGAAAGGTTGACCCTACAATCCTTCGCAAGATGCCCCGTCCGCTGGCAACGCTCACAACGAAAACTCTCACAAGTACCATAGTGATGAAAACCACAACGTCCACACTTAGGGCTTTTCCCAACATAGCCTCCCTGTTTCTGATCCGACGCTGACCCTGAAGCTTCAGTCTTCTTCGCCGCCGGTTGTCGCTGAACCACCGCTGAACTCTTCTCCACACTCTCCCACTTCCTCTTGTTATCCGCCGGCGCCTTCACAGAAGAGCCTCTAGGAGGCAAGACACCCTCAGTGATCTTCAAGTTGGTCATCTTAGTAGCCGACCGCACAGCCTCAGACATGGTAGTAGGATCCCTAGCAGTCACCAACCCAACAATCTCTGGCACCAAACCCGCAAGATACTGCTCTATCCTCCTGTACTCCGGTGTCGATAAACCTGGACACATCACTGCCAACTCGTTGTGCCTGATCGTGTACTCCTCAACCTCAGAACCCACCATCTTAAGATTCTCATATTCCTGTTCCAACCTCTTAATCTCCTCTCGCGGGCAGTACTCATCCTTCAACCTACGCACAAAATCCGCCCAAGGCATGGCGTTGGCCACCCCGAGACCAAGTGTCTGAGTGACGCAGTTCCACCACGTCAGGGCGGGTCCTACAAAAGTCCCCGAAGCAAACTTCACCCAATCCACTGCTGGAGTCTCACATAAAGCAAACACCGACTCAGTCTTCTCCAACCATCGAAGCAACTCCACAGCTCCCTCCGTACCCTGGAAGCTGAGGGGCTGACAATCCTTAAACCGCTTATATGCAACTCCCGCCTGAACCGGAGGAGCGGCAGCACCCATGAAAGTCTGCTGGGCAGCCTGAAAGGCAGCTAGTGCAACGCCCAACTGTTGCTGCATCATCTCATTAAGCTCATCATACGTCAAGGTGATGTTACCACCACCTCTACCTCCACCAGTGCAGCCTCCACGTCGTCCCCCAGTACGTCCTCCAGCGCGTCCAGACATCTTCTGAGAAAGACAAGAAACAGACACTCAGACCCATCACCAACGCTAAACCAAGAGAATATGAAGAGTCTAGGATCGGGTCCAAATGTGACCATTAATCCCAACACGAGATCCACCAAGTCTTCCATGCATTTCAACTTATGATTTCGTGTGCACCCGAAATGATAAATTGCTCTACATGGTCCTCAAGGCGTGCCCCGAGCTCGAACCTCAAGTCACCCGGTACCCACATCTTAGGAAGATTTAACCAACTCAAAAGATCAACAAACAAGTTCCCTCGACTGCAAACCCGAAGAAGAAGATAAAATGAAACTAGGAATAACCAAGATTGAGATAGATAATATGACACTGTGTGGTAAGGATACCGACACCCCGACAAGGTTAGTATGTTTACCAAAACACACGACTCAAATATATGTGACCGTCTAGTGTGTGAGACTCGGCTATAGTCTAGACTCTACATGCAGTCCTAGTTCACTATAACCATTGGCTCTGATACAAATCTGTCACACCCCCAAATTTCCAGAAGCGGAGTTCTACTGCGAGGCGTGTGACATACCAGGATCCAAGTCAACGGTCACAATAAACGACGTCTAAATGTAAAAACATACGTAAACAAAAACCATGCATAAGATCAAAACCAACATTCGACAGTGCGGAAGCATTCAAAGTTTACAAAAGTCATGCATAAATAAAACATAAGTTCAAAAGTTAACATTCCCAAAACATGCAAATGCGACCCTAGACGCGAGACGACTCCAGTGCGACTCCGTGCGCCTATCTGACAGCTGCTACCTTAGCGACATGAGAAAACATGCTAAAAGAGTCAACATATAATGCTGGTGAGTTCACAGGTTTTATTTAAACGTTTAAAGTGATCCTTCGAAAACCGTTACCATCACTGTTACTACTATGCTTGTGAGAACGCTAGCTAGGCGCAGAATAAGATACTACTACGGGTGAAACCATTGCTGACTATGCCGTTTACTGACCCTTATTTTCCTATGGACTACCGTCATCACCGGTAGGCCTTGTGTGTTTAGAGACAATATGCACCCGCCCAGCCTCCAGCCGTCGAGTGGGGCTTGTCAGTTCCCAATAGCGCTATCCACATTTCCCCGCCATATTCCCATGTTAGTGGTTTGTAAGGGACTTTTTGATGAACCATATAGTAACAATATGTAAGCCATAGTATAACGTGAAAATGAGTCATGAGTCATAAAAGAGTTTTAAGCATGTTTCTCCCCCGAAAGCAAAAACCGTAAAATGTGGGGCCGTGAACTCACCTTAGGTTGCGTCTTCCGTTAACGAGTAAACCGTTTATGTGATATGAGTAAACCGTTTGTATGATATGATATCCCCAACTAGTGGCGACCTATCATAAGATATGTGTCAAGTTAGACTAATAACACATCGGGTTCATTAGTCCCTAAGTCCATTCCATGACCATTATGTGTCCGAAAAACGTGTTTTACCGACAACCAGACTACGTAAGACAAGACTCGACATCCCATTGGTGACCCGACATTCTACGTGTTCATCTCATACACAACATATACAAATCATGCAACTTAGTACTTAACATGTGTTAAAGTTCAACGAGTCTAACACATAGGTCAAATAACGCAAAAATGAATCCATACACGTGTTACTATGTTACTAGGCATGTCACGGGGTTCCTAGCATGTTCGTAGGTATCAAATCGGGTTTCGGAATGTCAAAATACACTTACAACAGCAGTACATGCGATTAGGAACTTAGCATGCAATTAGGAAAAGTCAACTGGTGATTAGGATTGGTCAACAGGCAATTACGATGCTAATCGCCTACCTTAACAGGCGATAGAGAGGCTAATCGCCCCTTAAGGGGGCCTAATCGCCTATAGCAGCAGGCGATTGTGAGGCTAATCGCCTGCTGCAGCTGCACGATGCAATTTCGCGCGTTTAACCCTCCAAATCAGATCCGAAACATGTGTAAACACCCAATATCAATCCTAACACATTAACAAACATATTTTAAGCAAAAACCCCTAAGTTATCATCATTCTAACAGTCCCGAATGCGAGCGTTTTTCCCAAAATAGTAACTTAACATGTAAACATCACATCAACATGCAAGAACTTGCCCTAAATAGCAAATATCCAGATTTCATCACGTAACCACGTTGTCCGATAGTATCCTACTGCTCTAGCATCATCCTAAAGCAAACCCTAACATCATACAATCCACAACACACCTCATAACATCCTTAATCATTCAAAATCATTCAAATGGGTCAAAACATCAAACATCAACAACACACAACCAAAACCATCCAAACTCCTAGGACATCATCACAATAACTTATAACAGCCATAAACACCTTAATAACACAAGAACAATCATCTTTCAATCCTAAAAATCCTACCTTTAATCACATATAACACATATAACATGCATGAAGGTTTGGGTTTGTTTAAAAACGGGTTTTAATGGATTTTTAAAGACAAAAACATTTATAAGTCAGGTCTAGACTTTTAGGGAACAAAATATAATCATTTAAGGGTTTGGGTTTGAAGAACACACCTTTGATTTATGAGAAATTGATTGATAAAGCTTGGAAATGGTTGTTTTGATGTAAAAACGAGTTCCAGAGGGTGTTTGTGAGTTGGGATAGGTTATGGGACGGCTAGGGTTGCAAAAATGGTGTTTTAGAGGTCAAGGGTGGTATTTATAGGCGTTTCTAGTCGTCAGGTGCAGTATGGGCGATTATGCAGCCTTATCAGGCGATTAGGGCTGCTAATCGCCTACCTTACCAGGCGATTAGCCCCCAATCGCCCCTTAACCCAGCCCAATCGCCCCCTAAGCCAGCCAATCGCCCTCCTGTAGGCGATTAGGCTTCCCTAATCGCCTGCAGGGCTTGGTCTTGGGTATTTGGCGCGTTAAATCCCGTTTTAACATATGTTAACACGTTTTCACATACCGACAAGTCACGTAATGATTATAAACACATAATACATGAAAACAAACACGTTCACACTCGTTCACCAACTCCCGGGACTCGAGACTTGCGTGTGTTAAAACCCCAATGATGTACGACTCGACTCGACTGACCCTGTCATGTGTAATGTATGCATGACTCGCTAAGGTAGACTTACTGAGTTTTCAAAAAGTTAATTACCGGAGTTTGTTGGGTGTCCCAATATTAATTAAACAATTAAAACTATTGTTCTTACAAATGATTTGAAGCCTTTTATTGCAAGTATAACTTTAAAAAATGAACATATATTTTGTAGCAATAAAAATTCTACAAAAATATCAGCATCTATAAAACGTGTAATTATAATTTTTAATGAAGACTTATTATACTTTAACTAAATAATATATCGTTGAATAACATTTTTTAACAAAAAACGTCAAATTTCATCATTTAACTAACATTTTAAAGAAAGTAAATTCAATATTTACTTTCCACTCAGTCAAGTTATTATAACGATCTGTTTCATAATGTTTATCAACAACAATTGATAAACATGTATTAATATTTTTTATTCACAATGTGTAATAATATTTTTTATTCACAATGTATTATGTTTTAAATTATTAATATGAATATTATCATTAGTTTTAATTACATAGTAATAAACTTCATATTGAAACCTATTCTAAGTTCAAAGGTATGTCTAATTTGACGAGTTGGAAACAGATTTTTTCAAACAACTGTGATCCATTACAATTTTGAACTGAAGGATGATGTAACCAGAATTTTAAAACACCCTCTATAAAAGTTAACTTGTAATCAATATCTAACGAAATAACTATAAATTTAAATTAAATCACTGTTTTCAAATTCATAATAATTATAAACAGTCCGCACAACCCTAAAAGTCTTTGATGGCCACTGTAGAGATAAATGACCAAGATGGAAATTTAACATAAATTTACACACTATTATTTTTATATTAATTAAACAATTAAAATTATTGTTCTTACAAATGATTTGAAGTCTTTTATTGTAAGTGTAACGTTAAAAAATGAACATATATTCTGCAGCAATAAAAATTCTACAAAAATATCAGCACCTATAAAACTTGTAATTATAATTTTTAATGAAGACTTATTATACATTAACTAAATAATATTTCGTTGAATAACTTTTTTAACAAAAAACGTCAAATTTCATCATTGTAACTAATATTTTAAAGAAAGTAAATTGAATATTTACTTTCCACTCAGTCAAGTTATTATAACGATCTGTTTCATAATGTTTATCAACAACAATTGATAAACATGTATTAATATTTTTTATTCACAATGTGTAATAATATTTTTTATTCACAATGTATTATGTTCTAAATTATTAATACGAATATTATCATTAGTTTCAATTACATAGTAATAAACTTCATATTGAAACGTATTCTAAATTCAAAGGTATGTCTAATTTGACGACTTGGAAACAGATGTTTTCAAACAACTGTGATCCATTACAATTTTGAACTGAAGGGTGATGTAACCAGAATTTTAAAACAGACTCTGTAAAACTTAACTTGTAATCAATATCTAATGAAATAACTATAAATTTAAATTAATCACTGTTTTCAAATTCATAATAATTAGAAACAGTCCGCACAGTCCTAAAAGTCTTTTATGGCGACTATAGAGATGAAAGATCTAGATAGAAAGATAACATAAATTTACACATTATTATTTTTATATTAATTAAACAATTAAAACTACTATTCTTACAAATGATTTGAAGTCTTTTATTGTAAGTATAACTTTAAAAAATGAACATATATTTTGTAGCAATAAAAATTCTACAAAAATATCAGCATCTATAAAACATGTAATTATAATTTTTAATGAAACTTAAGACTTATTTGTATTATTAATGGGAAGATCTGTTTTACAACATCTGTTTACTTTTCAACAGATCTTAAAAAAACATCTCCATCCAACACAATTTCATGTTTATACTACAGATTATTTACAAAGATGTTTTGAACGTAGACAGCTATTACAAAAAACTACTAACAAAACGAAAATAATTCTTTTGCTAATCTACAGAAAACTTGAAACTGACGCAACTAATACATTCAAATCAACTTTGAATATAACATGTCTTTATACACCCATCAGTCTTGAACACATATTTGTTTCTTTGACTGTAAAGAATCTCCAAAAGACCAGCCTTGAATATTCAACATACTCAAGGTGGTTCCTCACATACTTTGCTTGCTAACAGAACAGAAAAAAACATTCACTGTTATACTTCAACTACAAGCCTTGAAAAAAAAGTTAAGAAATAAGAATTTCAACAAACGTACCTGTTGACAAGCACAACAGCGGGAACCACAAAGCGGAAGTAGACGCAGACGACTTCCTCAAAAGATTAGCATATTGGCGTAAAAGCATAATTGCAATCCGGAAAGACTCCCGAGTGCTTAAAGCTAACGCCTCTATCTGTTAACGGTCAAATATTGACGAAAATACTAAATCAAGCATCACTCAAATTAATCAAACACATATGTTGAACAGAAAAAAGATTAACACGCATTAAACACTCACATAGATGGCTTTAAAAAGGTAAAGACATACCCATCTTGAGTTTGACGCTGCCGATCTACAACCGTTGGTAATCGTATAATGAATATTTTCCTTTGATTGTAAGAATCTTCCAAATTGGAAACCTTTTCAACGTAAATAATCTGGTTGCTGATTAAGGAGACAAAAGATTGAGGGTCACTGAAAAACAAAACAGATAAATTTTATTCTTATTGATATGATCGGTTAGAATTAGTTTACCTGATAGTCGAATCCTTCAACATGAACTTGAATGTGAGAGAAACAGTTGTTACGGTTTCAAAATTATCGGAGAGAGTTAATAATTGTCTGAGAGAAAGAGAGGGACATGATGCCTTTATATAGTTGTGTAATGGGGTGTCGAATTTGAAATTTGAATTTGAATTTGGAGCTCAAATTTAAAACCAACAGTCCTTCAAAACTCTGTTGAACCAAGTGGCAGTATTTTAATTAATTTAACAACAACTGTTTAAGCTAGTGGGATTCTTACCACTATTCAGGCAAGTGGGTATCAAACAGATGGTTTTAAAGTCAACAACGGTGCTTTAACGTGGCCCACGTATTTTTTCTAAATATTTTAAGGTGATTACTGACGTTAGTTTTTGCATCACGCATGCATTGGTGGCCCGCCTAAAGTGTTGACACATCAGCTTTCTGACGTCACTCACGACTCTCCTATTATTGAAAATATAGATAGATAAACAAGTTAAGAGATACGGGAGCACAAGCTCATTTTAATTTAATGAGATCCATTGGTTTTGTATATACTATATAGTCGGGCCTTAGAAATTAATTTATTTACTTGTATTAATTGGGCCTTAGAAACGTATTCAAGTGATATATGTGATCAATTTGGACCATTTGGTTTTGGATGTGTTAGTGAATATCGATTCGGCCATTCACGGATCACTTGAGTTAATGGCCCATTTATTTTGAAAACCTTAGAAAACCAATTAAAAATAGAGAGACGCATTAAGAGGGTGTTTGAGATTGAGTTTTAAAATGGAAAAGTGCTTTTAGTCAGAAGTGCTTAATGGCTTATGACAAGTTACAAGTTAGGAGTGATGACATCCAAATGTTAGTTGGGAGTGACAGCGGCCAACACGTGATAGTTGAGGCTATTAAAATTCAATAACCCAATATTTTTACATGCAAAGTAATTATTTTATACCGGAGAAGGACAAATCCCTAGAATATCTCTTTTTGGTCACATAGAAAGGGAATCCTCTCCAAAGATGGGCACCTGTGTCTGTTTTAACATCGGACACCTATGTTTTACTATCAAACGTTCGTGTTTTGGAGTCTGACCATTGTGTTTATGCATATATAAATAACTGTTAAAATTTCTATAGGGGTCTTTCTTTTTTCCATTTTTAAATGTCCGTGTTTTTTTGTTGATCGCTGTGTTTATGCATATGTAAAAAAAACTGTAGGGGTCTTTCTTCTTTCTAATTTTAGTCATCCACGTAATATTCATCTCTAATTTTACACTTTAATCGCAAATTAAGCTTATTTCACTCGCCTTCTCATTTTGCTACCCAGAGTTGTACGGTTGCGGTCATATACCGTTTTGTTCTGTAGTATTAACTAGCTTTTATAACCCACGCGCGTTGCGGCGTATTGAACCATAACATAATTTTATATTTAGTATAAATGTACGATTGACATATGATGGAATGAAAGGTATGCAACAAAATCAATTCTGATACTTCAAACTGATGATCCAGTATGTGGGATGTTAAGTATGGTGATTTCCTCAATTTAACAAATGTTGCTCTTTGTTACTTTAATTTATAGTAACCCTGTTAAGTTAACGGAGTTGAGTAGTAATCTAACGGAGTTGGGTAGTAAGTTAAATGAGTTGAATAGTAACATCACAGATTGAGTAGTAAATTGATGGAGTTAAATAGTAACTTGACGGAGTTGAGTAGTAAATTGACAGGGTTGAATAGTAACCTAATGGAGTTGAGTAGTAACTTCGTTAACATGAGGGAGTTGAATAGTATTTTATGGAGTTGAATAGTATATTAGTAGAGTTGAATAGTACTTTACGAAGTTGAATAGTATCTTAACGGAGTTGAATAGTAGCTCCATTAACTTGACAGAGTTGAATAGTACTTGACGGAGTTGAAGAGTAACTTAACGGAGTTTAATAGTAACTCCGTTAAGTTAACGGAGTTAACAGAAGTGAATATTAACTTAACGGAGTTGAATAGTAACTCTGTTAAGTTACTATTCATTTGATCTCATCTATTAATCTATATAGAATTAATGTTTTGTTCTATGGTGTTCTATTTTTTTATTTATGTTTTTTTTAACACCAAATTATTACGCCAATCCATTTTTGACGAGGCTCGAAGCCTTTATCTCAAGGGGAGGAACACCTTAACTAATTGAAGAGATAAGTACCCCCTTACGTGCATGGGCTCACATAAAACATGTCAGGATGGGAATAACAAATGAAACACTCTAAAGGCCTCGCGCGCCACCTAAGACATGCCAGCTAATAGGGGACAAGGAAAAGAACGTCTAGCCAATCAAAGGGGAAAATTCCCGGCTCCATGATCTTCTGGCAGGCATAATGGAAAACAATGACACTCGAAAAGGACATCTAGCCAATGACAGAAGGACAACGCAATGTTCCCTAACGGTTGTCAACTATGAAGCCCGCATGAGACAGATGTCATTCCTCAATCAGCCAATCAGAATGTGGCTCCTAGAGAGAAGGGGTTAGTCATTCCCTTAGCAAAAAAATCCTAGAATACTCACTCGAAACTGTATAAGAAATATTATAGTCGAAATACTTATAATTTGTGCTTGTTCGAGTTCTTTGTAATCGTCCAGTCCATTATCAATAAATATATCTCATTACTTTGCTCGTATTTATCATCTTTATATGTTTCTTCATTGGCGCCATCCATGTAGATCAAATAGAACATCAACAATTTTTCTTCTTTCTTTTTCAGTCACGAGTGGTGTTCTTCCAACCTTCCCTAGTTCCATTTCTGCAACTCAAGGTGCTAACACACCTAATACGGGTCCGCAGGATAACCAGCAAGGTGGGAATCAAACAAACGACGTCGCGCGTGTCATTTTACCATATACACCAACACAACATGCAAACGCTTCATTCCATTTTGCTACTGACAACATTCAGTGGCCGCAGGGTTCACCTACTGAGAAAGCCAGATCGTTGGTTAGTCCGGAGATGTGGTTGATCCAGGAACAGTCAGCCCTGCATCGACGCTATAAAAAGAACCTCCAAGAAAGCTCCTCGCGGAGGTCACTAGAAAGCTCCTTATGGAAGACACACATGTGCAATCTCTGTCTAGCAACCCTTCGTGTCACACCACGCCAACGGCGGAAACACGTGGCGCAACGCTCGAAAGCATATCAAAATTAAGATTAACACAAACCATAATTATTTAGAAAAGATTACTTATTTAAGATGTCGAAACTAAGTACCTTGTTACAACCTTTTACAAAACAACAAATAACAAGTTTCATACATGGGGTTTTTCCATCTAAGTCCCAACCTAATGGAAAGTATTGATGAAACCCCGACAAGTATCCGACATCTCATATTTCCACCGCACTAGCCTCATATCTATTCAGCACTTAGTTACCTGAAGGATATGTTTAAAAAGACATCAATATATACATATTGGTGAGTTCACAGGTGAGTTCACAGGTTTTAGTTACACATCACAACAACATTTCAAAACAAGTATGTAACAGAGGTATAATATAAGTAGTGTCTTGTCTAAGGAGTTGCAAGTTCCTACAAGACGACGACGACCTATCCCGGGACCATAACCAAACCAAGTCTATACAACAGATTGCCCCGCGAGTTGTTTCTTGGACAACAACTCAGTTCAAAATACGTGCACCTCTTGTCTTTACCTGGTTGTCGCTATCAACCAGAGGTGGGTCTCGTCACGCACCAATAGTGCTATCCAAATATTCCTTCGGTTTCATATCCCTGAATTGATAGTTACAGTAAACAAGCGAGGTCCTACCCCAAGTCGTTTCCAGTTACCCAGGTACCCATCGTGCTACTTATTATATTCCCATATGTTACAGCATTTTAACAAACATATCTTTCCCCGAAACAAAACATTAAAAAGGGGCCGTGAAACTCACCTGAAGTACAACGTGCAATAAAATAGAAGAGAATAGCAAGTCCGAGGTCAAGCACCTACGAACGTCCTAGTGCGTATAAGTCACTAAGTCTATAGCGCGTGTTTTCCGGCAAGTTGTACACCCAACTCCCAACACCACTATTTACACATATTTCCCCGTTCAATTAAACATATGTCCTAGGTCCGTTGGTGATGGGTTACCCCCGTTATAAGTTTCACGTAACTTATATTTAATAATCATTTAACATTATCTTCAAAGTTAGTTAGGTTCGTCACCGCGAACCAAGATCATTGCCCGATTTAATCACGTCATGATCTTATTATTCAATATATATATGTTTCAATATATATTAACTAACTTGGATAAAATTATCTCCGACTCGACTCACTTTACCATATAATTACATTCCCATTAAGTAGTTATACTAGGATCTCGTCGATCGAGATTTCATTTTCCAACATTCGACTCGACTCACCTTTCCATATATTTATTTTCCCATTAAATATATATACTAGGATCTTGTCGATTCGATGTTAAATTTTACGACCTTCGATTCGACTCACTTTACCGTATAATTATTTTCCCGTTAAATAATTATACTAGGATCTTGTCGATCGATATTTCGTTTTCAACACTCGACTCGGCTCACTTTACCATATATTTATTTTCCCATCAAATAAATATACTAGGATCTTGCGGATTCGACAACATATTTTACTTTGTTAAGTTTGCATACTTAACTTAGTTTTAAACGTGTAATCGTTATAGATTATTTAAAGTTACTTCTCCCATGAATACTTTCCCAACACTTAGGAAAGTTTTATACACTTTTCACCCATAATTAATATTATATATTTTAGTTCATAAAATATATATTTTCATGCCCACGTTTGACGTAATAACATATATACGTATCTTGTAGGAAGTTAATGTTATATATTAAAAAAAAAACATATTCAAGCGATTGCGTGTAAGACCCTAACTCGTAAACACGCAATTAGCATTTAAATCCACGAGTTTAGACTTTACTTAAAACCACTCTCAATTAAAACCTTAATGTTTAGGAAAAACTTAATCATTTAGATCAAATACATTTCTCATTCCGACAAATTTTACATTTTGATTATTGAAACACATACTAAGATTTCACGATTTTTAACGGGGGTCTCTTGAATCTATGGCGGAAGCTTGCTGAGTGTTCGGGTGTGTCCGGTTCTTCTCGCGACTTGATCCTTGCTCCGGGACTTCCATCACATGTTTACCTAGCACCATTACACAAAGAATGGTTAGTGGGTTGTCAATCACATATTTAAAATAGTATGAGTGTCGTTACACGTCGAAACTGAACAAATCAGGCCAAACGGCGCCATATCAGGTGAAGAAATTGATGCACTTTTTGCGCAGCAGCTGTTCGGGTCGCTTTTACCGCTTCAAAAACCTATAATCTGACTTTGACTTTCAAACAATAAATGTTCTTCGTTCAAAGACTTTTCCAAACATATAAAGAACACCTCCTAACAATTTTTCTATGATTTTATATGAATTTTTTGAAAATCAGCCTGTCCAACAGGTCTACACGCTTATGCGATTGTTTCAATTGTTTTAGTGAAATCATACGCGGCCGTTTCACCATTCTGTTTAGGCTTTAAATAATAAAAGTTCCTGATACACCCGAAACGGCTGTTTGGAAATACCAAGGAAACCTTATATGGCCGTTTCAAAGGTCTGAGTAAACTATCTCAAAACTACAATTTTTCACCGTTTCATAGCCTACACTTCATGCTTGTATTAGAAGTTTTCCAAGCTATATATCCAAGTATTTAGGTTGTTGCAAACACGTTTAAGAGGCCGTTCAAAACCTCATCCGGTTTCTACCAATTTGATTCTTTTTTATTCTGTTGGATCAGTGGCCTCTTTTAGTGAACACTTATGTGTTACAGATTTATATGAGAGTTATTAAGCAGCGGAATAATAAGTGTTCTAAGATTAAAAGATCACTTTTAAGAGGAGTTATTACTCCCCCTTGACTGAGCAGTTAATGAGAAACAATAAATATAGTTCAAGTATAAAGCAGTAAAGCAGTTTATGTTTCTCAGATGTGAAATGGATTATAAGTTAAAAGCCTTGAAGGTTTTCAATTGATTTCAAAGTAAATCACATGTCTGAAATAGATGAACAAACTCATCTATTTATAGACCAACATACTAAATTGTTGTCTGAAGTAATCTAAGATATTTAGCTAAGATATCAAGCATAAGATAAGGTTACAACAGTCTGTACATTGAAACTTGAAATCAAGACTTTAACAAAACAATATAATACTAAAACTACTGAAGTCTTCAGTCGGTTAGAAGCTTCTGATGCCAAAGTGCTGATGAGTGACAAACTGCTGATGAGTAGTTTGTCTTCAGTAGTTCTTCAATGTAGTGTCTGGTTAGACTTCAGAACTTCTGATGGATTACTCTTCAGTACTTTGCTATTTTGTTCTTCAGTACTTCTGATTTCTTCTTCAGCAGTTTCTTCTATACTTAGGCAGAATATGATTTGGACTAAGGTTATCAAAAGGTGGTTTCTTCAATCCTCTTTGTCCCAACAATCTCCCCCCTGGATTGATGAAGCCAAAACCTTATCCAATCTTTATTGTTGATTCTTTCTCTCTTCTAGTATCCTCCAGATTTCCGCTGTCATCCGGCTAGTAAGAGTACATCTTTGTTGCTCAGTGAGAGATCCTAATTCAGGTGTAAGATGTTGAATTGTAAGAAGGTCTTTGGAAGATAGAACACTCAACTCCTTTGAGTTTTTGTAGACCTTACTTGAACGATCTCTCCTGGTCACTAATACTGAGTTGGAATCAGTAAAAGACCATTTGATTATGTTTACCTTTGACTTGTCAAAGTCAGAGGCATAGGAAACCAAGCCTGTTTCCTGGGGTAAACCTGAGGATGATTGAGGAATGTCTTCTACTTCAGTGACTCTCAGGTGAGATTCTTGACTACCTTGTAAGTCAACACCACTTTGAATAGGCATGTTGGGTAAGTGATGTTCTATTACAACTCTTGTATGTGTCTTCTCTTGAATGGATTGTTGTAGTTGATAGGCAAAGGTAGCTTTATCTCTGAATTGTGTAAGCAAGGGTTTTTCTTCTACATCAAAATCTCCATGTACTAACTGATTTCCTTCCAAGAGTACCATCTTGAAATCAGTCTTCACAATGGGTTCTCCCTCTGCTTTTCTCTTTGCAGCTGGCTTTCTTAGTGCACCAGAAGATCTCCTAATGATTGAAGTTGGTTGGACTTCAGGAGTTTCAAATCTTTCTGGCTCTGCAGCTTTGCTGGCCTTAAACTTCTTGTATGTTTCATACAGAGTTTGTTCTTTCCACTTTGATACTGAGGCCTTTGAACCATAGCCATTTGCCACAAGTTCTTCTACAATCTCTGCTCTTTTGGCTTTCCTCTGTTTCTCTGTTGCCAACCTATCAGATAACAGTTGGGCTCTTCTTGTAAGTTCTTCAGTAGAGAGTCTTTTTAGAGCAACTTGTTTTGATTTGGAGTTCTTGGTTATAAATGCAATTAGCTGTGCTCTTTTGTCTTCTTCAACAGCAGCTTCAAGTGCTCTCTCTTCAGCTTCAAGTTCATCAAGCTTCTCTTGATACTTAATCAGTTTCTCTTGATAGTTCAGATCATCTCTAGCTTCCAGGCTGTTCCACACTTTGTCTTCCTTAGCCTTCTTTTGTGCCTCTTTCAAACTCTTCTCCAATAATTCTTTTGACATTGCAATGGGAGTAGGGTTCAAAACAGTTGTGGAAGTTGTAGTTGGCTTAGGAATGGAAGCTGGTTCTCTTTTAGGTGCCTTAGAAACTTCTTGTGTTGGTTTGGAAGATGAAACTTCTGATGGTTTGACTGTCTTCACAACTACTGAAGGATTGTCTTCAGCAGTTTGATAAGTAGGATCAGCAGTTTCTTCAGTTGCCTTAGATGATGAGAACTCCTGAAATATTTCTTATCCTGGTCTTTGAATAGGCTTTTCAGCTTCAGGATTTTCTCTGGTAGTAGCTTCAGGTGTTGGTTCCTTAATCTTCTCCCCCTTTTTGGCTTCATCCACTTCTGGAAGCCTTAGAGAGTGAGAAGTTGCAGCAGACAATCTTGCAAGCTGATCTTGTGTTTGATCCATCTTCTTGTTCAGCTCTGCAAGTCTTGAATTAATCAACCCAAATTGGTTGTTGGCTTTCAACTCCCAAGCAGTTGTAAATGTTTTGAGTTGACCAGTTATAATATCCTTCATTGTCTGGAACAGGGGACCATCTGGGCTGCATAGCTGGTTCAAGTCTATGCTTGATAGCCCAGTGAATTGGGTAGGTTGTTTTTGTGAAGGGGGTGTTTTTGGGTGATCCTCAGACTTGTCTGAAGATGCCACTTTTAGGGAACGTTGGGCTAAGTGGTCTTTAACCTGATCCTTGGTGACCAGCTTCTTGAGCTTGGAGACCTTAGATACAGGATCTTCATCAACAACCGTCAATTCTTTTTGTGGAATGTTTTATTCATCATCCAAACTAATGGAATCATCTGAATCCCTGATAGTGTCCTCAGAGAGGGCAGGATCAGTTGTATCATGAGCTAGCACCAAACTAGTCTTCTCATGAACCTCTTTTTCTTGGAACTGAGGTTTTCCTACTTCAGGCACTAGGCCTTCATCAGTAGTTGCCAAATTTGAGGTCTTATCTATGTTACTACTATCCTCAGGTTCACCACTGGGTGATAAATGAGTAGTAGCAGCCTCAAAAGTACCAAGAGTTTCTAAGTTTGGGCTTATAAACACTGGTCCATCCTCATCTCCCTGGTTTGGGCTAATAAGGTCCACATCCATGTCAAGTTCTGAAGGCATCTCCCCAATTTGATGTGTTGCTGGGGGAGTGACATGTGTTGGATGGGATCCTTTTAGTCCTGAGAGAAGTTGGGCAATTTCAATGGTTGTGTGTGAGGTTTCAGGTTCAGTAGTTGTAAGGGGTAGGTGTTCAGTAGTTTGTTCAGGTTCAGGTTCAGGTTCAGCAGTTTCAAAGGTTGGGTCAGTAGTTACAGCCTTTTTAAATCGTTTTCTTTTGAAAATAACTGTAACAGGTTTTCTTTTAGGAGGTGCAGAAGGTGTGTGCTGAGAGGATGTTTCAGCCACATCCTTATCAAGTGCAGATTGCACATCAGCAGTTTCAGGGATCTCCACTTCCTGAACTATCTTTTTCTTTGGTTTGGTTTGTTTTTGTTTTTGCTGTTTAGGCTTTTTGGACTTCTTTGTTTTGGGTTTGGAAGATGTGGGTTCCTCAGGGATTGGTTGTTCTTCCCTTTGGTCATCTTCTAGCAAAAGTGCTGGTTTATTGTGCCTTGAGAATACTTGTGAAGTCAGTGGATTTAAAGTTGTTGACTCACCCACAAGTACTCCTTCACCAAGTTCTTTGATTATGCATTGCATAACAAATCTTGGGTACAGTAAAACTTCTTTTTATCATTTTGATGGTGCAGAACCAACTCATTGAAAAACAGTTTTGATGCCTTGAAAGGTGTTTCATTTATTATTGAATGAAAAATAGGTTGAAAAGTAGAAGGCATCTGATCAATAGAGCCAGTTTTTGGACTTAAGCACATAATGATATAATGAAATAACAGTTTATATTTTGGGTCAAAATATTTCTTATAAACTGTAGCTTGTGCTAAAGTACCTTGATAGCCACATTCTGTCATGGTCAGATGGATGTCAGAATTTGAGATGTGCTCAGGAGCATTAGAATCCTTCAGACCAAGTCTTATGCTTAGAGTTTCTGGTGATATGGCCATCAGTTTCCCTTTTATGGATGATTTGAGGGAGATCACTTCATTATTAACAGTCACCGTCTCTGTATTAGCCCAGAACTCATTGAGAGTTTCTTCATGTATGGGAGGATCAATGGTGAAAGCTTCATAATATTGGGATTTCATGATGAGATCAATGATTTCATCATACTGGGACCAGGCTTTATCTTTTTCAAAGTAGCCTCTTTGATTATGTCCCTGTTTTAGAACGAGAGCCATGGTTGTTTTGATCGAACAGTATTTTTAGGTTAGAGAGGGGGTTTTGGTTTTGCTTTGAGAGAGAGAGGGGGAATTTTGCTTTTTGAATGGATAAGTGTTTGAAAAAGGTATTTATCAGAAGTTTTTAACCGACTAGGTCAAACTTCTGATGAGTGAAAAGTCTGTTTTACCCTTTTTAATGAAACTGCTGATGAAGAAGGTTTCTTCATCAGTGGTTTTGGTCATCTTTTCAGCAGTTTCAACAGCTGATGAGAATGACTTTTAAAACACTTAAATAACTTCTGATTATCATCAGTAGTTATTTCCATTTTAAAAAAAATTTCCCATTTTGATGTTCATCAGTAGTTTCTCTCAAAAATTGTTCATCAGAGGTTTTGTGACAGATAAGTATGTAAGTGAAAATAAAATATGTGCAGAACTAAAAAGTGAAACACTTACAGACTTTCTTCCAAATTTAACATCCCAAGCATGGATACTAACCTCTGAAAAGTAGTTGAATCAAGGGGTTTGGTGAAAATGTCAGCTATTTGATTAGCAGTTGTGACATGCTTCACCTCAATCTTGCCTTTTTCATAGCAATCTCTTATGAAATGATACCTGATTTCAATATGTTTAGTTTTTGAAAACTGAACAGGATTTTGAATGATGCTAATGGCAGATTTGCTGTCTACTAAAAGTGGAGTCTTGGTCTCTTTGATTCCATAATCAAGCAGTTGATATTGGAGCCATTGTATCTGTGAAGTACAGCTTGCAGCAGCAATGTATTCAGCTTCAGCTGTTGAAGTTGCCACAGATGTTTGTTTCTTTGATTGCCAGGACACCAGACAGGTTCCTAAAAATTGACAACCACCAGATGTTGATTTTCTTGACATTTTGCACCCTGCATAGTCACTATCTGAAAAAGTTGTTAACTTGGTATTGCTTGAAGCAGGATACC
The DNA here is from genome assembly GCA_032199755.1 of Ambrosia artemisiifolia. Lineage (NCBI taxonomy): Eukaryota > Viridiplantae > Streptophyta > Magnoliopsida > Asterales > Asteraceae > Ambrosia > Ambrosia artemisiifolia. The sequence continues at coordinate 22,033,348 of CM063523.1, forward strand.
AAATTCCTAAGGTAGGAGTTCCTTTCAGATATCTGAAGATTCTTTTGACTGCAATTAGGTGTGATTCTCTTGGTGCAGATTGGTATCTAGCACAGACACAAGTTGAGAACATAATATTTGGTCTGGAAGCAGTTAAATACAAAAGAGAACCTATCATACATCTATACATGGTTTGATCAATATGTTTCCCTTGATCATCTGGTTCAACTTGTGTGATTGGTGTCATGGGAGTGGAACATGATTTACAATCTTGTAAAGAAAATTTGTTTAATAATTCTTTAACATATTTTGATTGATGTATAAATGTTCCATTTGATTGTTGCTTGATTTGCAGTCCCAAAAAGTACTGCAATTCTCCCATTGTACTCATTTCAAATTTTGATTGCATGAGTTTCTTAAAATCTTCACACAGTTTTGAGTTTGTTGAACCAAATATGATATCATCAACATAAATTTGAACAAGTAAGACATGATTTCCAACATGTTTTATGAAAAGAGTTTTATCAATGGATCCCCTTGAGAAGTGATTCTTAAGTAAAAAGTTTGAGAGTGTTTCATACCAGGCTCTTGGAGCCTGTTTTAGCCCATAAAGAGCTTTGTCAAGTCTGTAAACCCAGTCAGGATGAGAAGGATCCTCAAACCCTGGAGGTTGACAGACATACACTTCTTCTTTTATTGTTCCATACAAAAATGCACTCTTGACATCCATTTGATAAACTTTAATGTTGTTGGAAATTGCATAAGCTAAAAATAACCTGATAGCTTGAAGTCTTGCAACTGGTGCAAAGGTTTCATCATAATCAATTCCTTCCTCTTGAGAATAACCTTGTACCACCAATCTTGCTTTGTTCTTGATGATCATACCAGCCTCATCTGATTTGTTTCTGAAGACCCATCTTGTACCAATTGGTTGCTTGTCTTGAGGTAAGGGACAGATTTCCCAAACCTATTGTTTCTTGAACTGAAGCAACTCTTCTTGCATTGCTTGCACCCAATTGTTGTCTTTGAGGGCTTCTTGATATTTCTTTGGTTCCAACTGAGAAATGAATGCTGAGAAGAAGTAAAAGTTGGCAAGCTGGTTTCTTGAGGATGGCTCTACTGGTTCTTCAAATAAACCACTGAGATTGATAATATCTGGTTCAGCTATTGTTTGAGGTTCAGGAGTTTTAGGTTCAGCTGAATCAGTACTTTCAAAGTGTTCATCAGTAGTTCCTGAAGTTGAAGCTTTTGAAACTTCTGAAGGTTTAATAGTTGATCTTCTGACTGTGTTTGGAGTCCATGGTGCAGGACTATCATCTTCAAATCCTTGAAAACCATTTTGAGGAGGTTTGGATGATTCAACAGTCTTTTCAGGTCCGAAATGAAAGTTATCAAGATCAAATAATTCAGCAGGATTTGCTGGAATAAGAGTGTGTTTTGATTCATTGAACTTGACATTCAGTGTTTCTTCTACTATCTTGGTTCTTGAATTAAACACTTTGTAAGCTTTTCTCAAAGGAGAATAACCAAGAAAATAACCTGTATCAACTTTTGCAGCAAATTTTGAGATAGAGTCTTTGATGTTGAGGATAAAACATTGACATCCAAAAGCCCTGAAGAAGGAGATAAGGGGCTTTATGCCATGAAGAATTTCATAGGCAGTCTTGGTATGTCTCTTGTTGATAAGAACTCTATTCTGAACATAACAAGCTGTGTTGACTGCTTCAGCCCAAAAATACAAAGGTAGGCCTGAATCAGCTAACATTGTTCTAGCTGCTTCTATTAAGGTTCTGTTCTTCCTTTCTACCACACCATTTTGTTCAGGAGTTCTGGGAATGCTGAACTGTCTAACAATCCCTTTAGACAGACAGAATTCATCCAGAGTTTTGTTCCTGAACTCTGTCCCATTATCACTCCTGATGGTTTTGACAGAAAGAGAATATTGCTTCTCAACTTGTAGAATGAAGAACTTGATGATTTCAGCTGCCTCATCCTTGGAATATAAGAAAAAGACCCATGTGAATCTTGAGTAGTCATCAATGATGACCAAGCAGTACTTCTTCTTACCAAGGCTCATAATTTTGACTGGTCCAAATAAGTCCATATGGAGTAGTTGAAGACATGCAGTTGTTTTAGATTCTTCAATAGACTTATAGGAGGACTTATGTTGTTTACCTTTAAGACAGGAAACACAGTGTTCTTTGCACTGATATTCCTTCAAAGGTAGACCCCTGACCAAGCCCATTTTAGTGACTTTATTGATGGTTTTAAAGTTCACATGGCCAAGTCTCCTGTGCCAGAGATCATTTTCTGAAGTTGATGCCTTTGAGAAGAAACATGCAGTTTTGTTCAATACTTTGTCTTTTTCAATGTCCACTGCATAGACATTGCCACATCTTTTGGCAATCAGCAAAGTATGATCTTCAATGATCTTCTCTATCAACTTCTGGCCTTCTGGTGATATGATCTTGCATGCTGTCTTGGTGAAAAAGTAAGAATATCCTTTGTCACACATTTGTGAGACACTCAGCAAGTTGTACTCAAGGTTTTCAACCAGATTGACCTTGTGAAACTGCATTTTGCCTGAGGATACATTGCCATATCCTAGCACATATCCCTTGGCATTGTTCCCAAAGGACACAGATCCTTCTCTTTGACTGATAAAATTGTTTATCAGGTATCTGCATCCAGTCATGTGCATTGAGCCTCCACTATCAACATACCATATGCTATTCAAACCTCTTGAGACCCTCTGTACAAGATAGCAAATTAGTTAGTTTTGGCAACCCAAGCCAATTTGGCTTTGGGTTTGCTCTTGAGAACAGGTGTAGCTTGTTGTGGACCAATTTTAGAAATCCATGTCTTTTTGGCAATGGATTTGTCATTAAGAACAATGGTGGGTTCTTTTTGGTGTCCACCATCAACTTTGGTCATCAGAAGTTTAACCAAATTTATCAAATCTTTAACTTCAGTAGTTTGTGAAACTACTGATGAGTTAGGTGTAACTTCTGAAGATGAACTTTGAGAAGAAGACTTTTGTTGAGATAAAAACTTCTTCTTTGAAAGGTTTTTGTTTGATTGTTGTTTGCTGGGAAAGAAAGTGTTTTCAAAATTTTGTCTTATCTGTTTTCCCACAATCAGTTGTTGTCTTTGTTTGTTTAACTGATTTACCTTTCTATATCTACAAAGTTCAGTTATGTGGTTAAACAGACTACATATTTCACATGCTTTTGCCTTCTCTTTCTTTTTAGATAAGTCAAAAGAGTTGGAAGGCAACTTACTGACAATCTCAGCATTTTGAAATAGGTCATCAGCAGTTTTCAGGATCTCAACTCCTGATGTAGTTGAAACTACTGATGGCTTATTGTCAGTTGTTTTAACTTCTGCAGTACTTTCCTTTTTGAGAAAGTTCTGATGGTAGGATGTGCATTCCTCCATGTCAGAAGTTTGAATCAATTTCTTCCCATCATTATCAGTTTTGTGGGTGAAATCTGTTGGTGATTCAGTGTGGGTATACCCAATGCCAAACTTAACATTTGCTGCAGTTTGTTTGTTAAGCAACATTTGGTACCCTTTACAAGACTCAACCCATTTTTCATAATCAACCTTGGTGTCAGCAAGCTCTTGTCTGACATTTCCTAGGTTGTCTATCATTGTTTTAATTTGTGCCTGGGTTTCTATGGATTTATCAGTCAATTTAGAAATTTCTTTATTTTTCAAAGCAATTTTTCTTTCTAAATCACACTTCATTTGGGTGTATTTTCTTTCCATATCATTAGACTTGCCTTGTAAATGCACATTTGTTTCTCTTATTAAAGCAAAAGATTCTTTGCAAGATTTAGAGCAAAGCTTTAAAAGAGACTGCTGTGATACCTGAGTGAGTGCAGAATTTGAAGAATATCCTTCAAAAGCCATTAAGGCAAAGTTCTTTCTGCCATTATCAGGTTCTCCCCAGTTGACATCATAGACCTTATTGTCTGCATCCTGACTGCATTCTGATGTGTCATAAGGAAGACTGCTCCAGTCAACATACCCTGATGTAAATAAGCTTTGTTGCTGAGGGGGTTGTTGAGTTTGTGCAGGTTGTTGAGCAGTTGGAAAAGGAGGCATCAGCTGCTGTTGTTGTTGAGCAGGCATCTGGACATATTGTACTTGTGGCACATATTGAACTTGTGGAGCTTGTGCCTGTACAAAATGAGCACTCCCTTGAGTTCCATTATTCCTATTATAAGAGGGGTTAAATTGATTTCCAAACATGGGTTGGTTGTAGCTAGAGCTTCTACACTCTCTAGCAAAGTGTCCCAACTTTTGACACTTATGACATCTCAGTTTTGATTTGTCAAAACCAACTTTTGTTGAATTGTTAAGTCCTGGAAATTTCCTTCCTGACCTTTTGTAAAATTTGTTAGTTTTTAAGCTTAACAAGGCCAGTTGGTGTAATATCTCCATTTCTTCCAAGTCATCACTGCTAAAATATTTTAAATCATCCATGATGAAACACATGTTGTCAGCAGTTTGACTTAGTTCTTCATTGTCATAAGCTGGGAAAGATCCATCTGATGAGATCCCAGCTGTTATGTCAATGTGGTCAAAAGAACCAAAATTATTAGAACAAGATGGTGAGTCATGTCCTAATAAGGCTGTGCTACCTGGAGTATAGTCATCAGCAGTTTTACCAGATTCTTGTAACTTTTTCTTTTGATTGATTTCTCTTTCAAAAGTTAGTAATTTTCCATGTAACCTTGTTAGGTTCAGGGTGTTAAAATCTGAACTTGTTCTGAGGACTATAGAATAAGTTTCCCATTTTGAAGGTAAAGACCTTAAAAATCTATGTAACATAGACTCATTTGAATAGGTCTGATTATTAATTTTTAACTCAGAGATGAGTGAAGAAAATCTTTCAAACTGTTGTGTTAAATTTTCACCCTCTATGTGAGTAAAAGTTTCATATTGTTGAGCCAGGATTTCTCTTATGTTGGCTATCACCTCTGCAGTTCCTGCAAACTGCTCTTTTAGGCAATCCCACAGCTCTTTGGCACTTTCACAATGTAAAAGCCCAGCATATATTTCATTTGGGAGAGCCATAGCCAACATAGAAAAAGCTTTTGCATCTAGCTCAAACTTTTGGAAATCTTCTTCAGTGTAGTCTTTTGGATCTTTTGGTCTCTCAGTTTTTCCCTCTGGATCAGTAATAACTGGTCTGTGAGGTCCAAAAACTACAGACCTCCAGCAACCAGTATTTGTTTGAGAGATAGTGTGTGCCAACCTTTTTGACCATATGTTATATTCATTTCTGACTAACATAGGAGGCTTGTTGGCAGATCCAGTATTATAGGGGTCCATTTTTAAGAAGTTTGGATTTGTCAATGCTTCTTTAAAGTGATGGATGAAAAAGTGAGCCTTTTAATCCTTTATTGGATATCAATAAGAGCCTGTGTCTGATTCTCAATTTGTTAGATTGATATTTGATCAGATTAACCAGTGCTCTGATACCAATTGTTGAATCAGTGGCCTCTTTTAGTGAACACTTATGTGTTACAGATTTATATGAGAGTTATTAAGCAGCGGAATAATAAGTGTTCTAAGATTAAAAGATCACTTTTAAGAGGAGTTATTACTCCCCCTTGACTGAGCAGTTAATGAGAAACAATAAATATAGTTCAAGTATAAAGCAGTAAAGCAGTTTATGTTTCTCAGATGTGAAATGGATTATAAGTTAAAAGCCTTGAAGGTTTTCAATTGATTTCAAAGTAAATCACATGTCTGAAATAGATGAACAAACTCATCTATTTATAGACCAACATACTAAACTGTTGTCTGAAGTAATCTAAGATATTTAGCTAAGATATTAAGCATAAGATAAGGTTACAACAGTCTGTACATCGAAACTTGAAATCAAGACTTTAACAAAACAATATAATACTAAAACTACTGAAGTCTTCAGTCGGTTAGAAGCTTCTGATGTCAAAGTGCTGATGAGTGACAAACTGCTGATGAGTAGTTTGTCTTCAGTAGTTCTTCAGTGTAGTGTCTGGTTAGACTTCAGAACTTCTGATGGATTACTCTTCAGTACTTTGCTATTTTGTTCTTCAGTACTTCTGATTTCTTCTTCAGCAGTTTCTTCTATACTTAGGCGGAATATGATTTGGACTAAGGTTATCAAAAGGTGGTTTCTTCAATCCTCTTTGTCCCAACATATTCGGATTTGGTTGTTTTGACCCGTTTAAGATACAAAAACACTTTTTCGCCATTCAAAAAGCATAGCAAACATATTATCAACTCATTGTACATTTTTTTAACTAAAAACATTGTCCGGTTTGTTTCATTATAACCCGGTTCTTCGATTTAACTCTTATTGAATCTTTAAAATTCCAAAAATGCCCTTGTAGGCAACAAATCCAATTTATCCGTCCATGGACGACTGTGCTTGCTTCAAAACCATTGTTTTTGACTTCTTTAAAAACCTCTAAGTCCTTGCGGACTTAGAACTTTACCATTCACAAGATTTAATGCGCATTAGACATAGTTATGGAAATAACTTATCGGATTGGCACACACACTTCATGTGAGTAGTTTTAGTGCCAATGATACTTCGCCCGAAGGCATTTATTTAACTACGGACTTACCGGATGGAATTGACCCACGACTTGCACCCATTGTGATTACTTAGGCACCAAGTACCCAACTTCCAAGTGTTCTCCTGCATACATTCTAGATTGACCCATTAGTCTCTTGGGACTAAATGGTGATGCATTTAGCATTTGACCGTTAACCATGAGGTTTCTAAAGCTTAGATACTGACTTTGAACGTCAGGTTTGAATGGTGAGAAAATCACCATTTGATCCATTAAGTCTCACGGTTCCTAACCCTATGACATTCCAACTTTTAACTATGGGAAAGTGGGAATTCCACTTGACCCGTTTACCCAAATTAGCATAGCTTACTTATTCAAGTGATTTGTTTATCAAAATTTGAGTTTAGACTCTTGCTTACCTCATAGCTTTTTAGTTATTGACCCAATTGATGGTTTCCATTATGTGATCAACACTCTCTGATTTATTTAATGCCATAAATCCTGTTTTGACATGAATTAGCATAAATGGTCCTTTTAATAGATTTCACCCCTCGGGGTCCTATCTTTATCTCACAACAAGGTTTAGAACATTACATTAATACAAGAGTCATAATTGTGGTCTAGTGATTGTAATTATTACTTACCTCGCATCCATTCTTGTTTGCATAAGTATCCGCCTTGCATCCGTTTGACCCGATTGCTCCCTCGTGGTCGTACCTACTTAGGGATTTGTCAAACTTGTTTATTAGAATACATAATATGGAATTATTTCTCTATCCATAACATCATGTATTCATTATCAATTCTAGCTAAATCCATTGCTATTTTCTTACATAAAGTATGCAATTATACCTTTTCTTACATGTCTAGTTGAGATTAACTTATCTAGGCATTTCGTCGAACATTTGGTGTGCACCCACCAACATACTTAGTTAACTCATTATGTGGAATTCCTCATAACATATATTCATTCTTAATATACTATATAGTATTTAGCCTATCATATATCCATTAAATCATGCAATTTCATCTTCTAATCACTATTTTAATGAGGGTTTTACTAAAAGCCTCAAACCCACATTTTACACATGATCATCCTTCACATATTATAACAATCATCTATATGTATTGCTATTTTTGAGCAAATTAAGCATGTTTGGGGTTCCCTAAGGCTAGAGGAACCTCTATAAAACAATAATCCCACGTTTTATAACCAATCATGATTTTCACCTACTTCAAGCTTGAATAGAATCATCAAATTAAGCCAAATAAAATATACCTTTACGTTTATCAAGCTTGGGTGCTTTGTTCTAGGGCTCATGCAAGAAGAACCCCTTTGATTTTAGCTTTGATTGAGCTTGTTCTTGTTGATTAGGGTTGTAGGCAAAGGAGACTTTGTCTCTTGATGATTTTCGTGACACACACTAAGTGTGTGTGTTTTTTTCTTTTTAATTTCAATAATAAAACCAAGTTTATCATTTAGGAAACTATGGTCCCTCAAGTTTAGTCTCGGTTCATTTTGCTATTAAAACTTAATTTACCAAGCTAGCTTCTAATATTATTCTCATTACATAGATAATAACATTCACTAGCTTGTTTCCATAATATTAGATAACCCAAGTTCTTGTTGATCGAGTCTCATTTTTTTTTATTTCACTAATCACGCCTAATGGCCTAATTAGACGAAACAAATGGTTTCGGGGCGTTACATTGGGGAGGGTTGAACAAATTAATAAGTTTATATCCTGCGCAAAACATCGCACCAAAAAACCATTGAAAATAAAAATGAGATAAAATAGTAGTTTAATGTTCAAACGAGGACTCCATGAATGCATGCCCTAAAGTGTGTCATATGTAGCGACCTGCAAAATCATGTTGAGTGATTCAACATAAAGCTGGTGAGTTCACAAGTAAGAGTAAACAAAGGTTAAAGTTAAAAACACCAGTTTCAATCGTATGTCAAAGGTAGCTAATCAATGCTACGTAACTAAACATGACACAAGCACGATGTGGTCAATAGTTCACACACGTGACACCAAAGTCTATCAAAAATAATAATGTGGTCAATAGTTCACACCCGTGACACAAGCACGATGTGAGGCTGCTGCACAACTTAATAGCGCTATCAACTAATACCCCGTTCGCCTTCAACAACTAACTCGGTATATAAGAAAGGACTTTGAACAATAGAGTTTCGTTTAGTTAACTAAGGACATGAAAAGTACGCAAACTAGTAAAGTAGATTCACTTCTGGAAGAAAAGTGGTCCCTCCACGGGATACATGCTTTTGAAAAAAAGTATTAAAACTCACCTTAGGTTGCGTTGAGCTTATATCCAAACTCTAGAAATGTAAGTAGTGAACCATTAACGAATCTCTATTACAAGTGTTACTCTATGAGTATATGCGTATATGCAATGCACAACAAAACACGTTTTGTCTATGATATCTAATATTGTGAAAAGTTAATGTGACACAAGTGTAACCAAATGCAACAAATGACCCGATGACCCGTTGGTGAATAATAAATTTTCATGTTATCACATACATCATATACGATCCACATATGCTCGCATGCATATGTATACCACATACAAATCAATTAGACTATCAACTAAGCATATATTCAAAGTTACCCTAATCTGCATTTTTGGGGCAGATTATAAGTTGTGAAAACAAATTTTATAAAATATCAAATCAACACATTAGACTCCGAAAAATTTACTAAACATTCCCAAATGTTCACTTGACACGTCACTACTTTTATTTCATGACAAAAACTTTTTGAGAATTTATGAAAAATCATTTACTACAACAAGGTATTAAAAACGAGTTGCTGGTGACAATGTACACGAAAATTTACTAAAAATCATAGATTCATCCAAACGAGATGAATCCACCTGAACAAGTTCATAAACTCAAATATGTAGTTACTGACCAAATTACGTGGTCTAATGTGTGACATCTGCCCCTTTTATATTTATCATTGTTACAATATAAGTCCTTCATGTATTTATACATTTACAAGATCAATCCTTATACTTTTTTTTGTCTATCCTAAATTAATAAACTTTTGAGTTATATTAAAGCATATTATTATTATTATTATTATTATTATTATTATTATTATTTGTTTTTGTGACACCCGGCAAACTCCGGTTATTAACTTTTGAAAACTCAGTAAGTCTACCTTAGCGAGTCGTGCGTACATTACACATGATAGGGTCAGTCGAGTCGAGTCGTGCATCATTGGGGTTTTAACACACACAAGTCTCGAGTCCCGGGAATTGGTGAACGAGTGCGAACGTGTTTGCTTCCATGAAATATGTGTTTATAATCATTATGTGACTTGTCGGTAGGTGAAAACGTGTTTATATATGTTAAAATAGGGTTTAACGCGCCAAAAACCCAGACATAGGGGCTGCAGGCAATTAGGGGGACCCTAAGGGCGATTGGGGGCTAATCGCTAGTAGTTACTAGCGATTAGCAGCCCTAATCGCCTATAGACTCTGCGTAATCGCCCATACTGTATGTGACGACTAGAAACGCCTATAAATACCACCCTTGACCTCTAAAACACCATTTATGCAACCCTAGCCGTCCCATAACCTATCCCAACTCACAAACACCCTCTGGAACTCGTTTTTACATCAAAACACACATTTCCAAGCTTTACATATCATTTTCTCCTAAATCCAAGGTGTGTTCTTCATTCCCAAACCTTTGTATGATTATGTTTTGTTCCCTAAAGGTCCAGACCTGATTTCTAAACTATTGTGTCTTTGAAAATCTATTAAAAACCGTTTTTAAACAAACCCAAACCCTTATGCATGTTATATGTGTTGTATGTGAATAAAGGTAGGATTTTTATGATTGAAACATGATTGTTCTTATGTTATTAAGGTGTTTATAACTGGTATGAGTTAGTATGATGATGTCCTAGGAGTTTGAATGTCCATGGTTGTGTATTGTTGATGGTTGGTATTTTGACCCATTTGAATGGTTTTGAATGATTAAGGATGTTATGAGGTGTTTTGTTGGTTATATGATGTTAGGGTTTGCTTTAGGATGATGCTAGAGCAGTAGGATACTATCGGACAACGTTGTTACATGATGAAATATGGATATTTGCTATTTAGGGCAAGTTTTTGCATGTTGATGTGATGTTTACTTGTTAAGCTTACTATTTTTGGGAAACGCTCGCATTCGAGACTGTTAGAATGATGATAACTTAGGGGTTTTGCTTGAAATATGTTTGTTATTGTCTTATGATTAATATTGGGTGTTTACACATGTTTCGGATCTGATTTGGAGGGTTAAACGCGCGAAAAAGGCGGAACAGAACAGCATAGGTGATTAGGAATCCCCAATCGCCTATGCTATAGGTGATTGGCCCCTAATCACATGATCTATAGGCGATTAGGGAGCCTAATCGCCCTCCCACCATGCAATTACAATGCTAATCGCCTGTTGACTATTCCTAATCACTAGTTGACTTTTCCTAATCGCATGTGCTGCTGTTGTAAGTGTATTTTGGCATTCCGAGACCCGATTTGACACCTAGGAACATGCTAGGAACCCCGTAACATGCCTAGTAACATGGTAACACGTGCTCGGACTTACTTATGCGCTATCTGAACTGTATGCTAGATTCGGTGAACTCTTACACGTGTTAAGTGTTGTTTGCATATTTTGAATGATACCTTGTAAAAGATGAACACGTGGGATGTCGGGTCACCAATGGGATGTCGAGTCTTGTCTCACGTTGTCAGTCAAACGCATTTTCAAACGTATATTGGTCATGGACTGGACATTAGGGACTAATGAACCCAACAGGTTATTAGTCTAACTTTACACACACATCTTATGATAGGTCGCCACTAGTTGAGGCTATCATACACACATCGGTTTAGTTGTTAACGGAAGACACATCCGAAGGTGAGTTTCACGGCCCCACCCTTTACTGCTTTCATTTTCGGGGGAGAAACATGCTTAGTACTTCGTTTTATAAAAGATCATGTTATGCTGGGTTGGTTGTACGTTCCATTTATGTTCTATGTATATGTGGTTCACGTTGTGACAGTTCGTTGTCCGTTGTAGCGGTAGTTCGTCAATTGTGAATGCACAGTTCGTTGACCACGGAGTGGTAGTTCGTTGGTCATGATTGGGCAGTTCGTTGGTTGTGTTAAACGATAGTTCGTTGATTGGTTCGTCTCAGAGTATAAACGTCTAACAAGTATTTTCTTCAGTCAGTAGTAACATGATAGCTCTTTCAAAAGCTCGTGAAACATTTTCCTTAAAAACCTGTGAACTCACTAGTATTTTATACTGACGTTTTTAGCATGTTTTGTCATGTCGCTACGGTAGCAGCTGTCATCTAGGTGCACGGAGTCGCACTAGAGTCGTACTCGCGTCTAGGATCATTTATGCATGTTTTGGGATGTTAACTTTTAAAACTTATGTTTCTGTTACATTCGACTTTTGTAAACTTAAATGCTTCCATGCTTTCAAACGTTGGTTTTAAAATTTTATGCATGGATTTCTACGTATGTTTTATATTTAGAGATTGTTTATTGTGACCGTTGACTTGGATCCTGGTGTGTCACACGCCTCGCGGTAGAACTCCGCACGTGGAAATTTGAGGGTGTGACAGATTGGTATCAGAGCCAATGGTTATAGTGAACTAGGACTGCATGTAGAGTCTAGACTATAGCCGAGTCTCACACACTAGACGGTCGCATACATTTGAGTCGTGTCTTTTGGTAAACATACTAACCTTGTCGGGGTGTCGGTATCCTTACCACACAGTGTCATATTATCCATCTCATTCTTGGTCATTCCTAGTTTCATTTTATCTTCTCCTTCGGGTTTGTAGCCAAAGGAACTTGTTGTCGATCTTTTGAGTTAATTATCTCCTCCTAAGATGTGGGTACCTGGTGACTTGAGGTTCGAGCTCGGGGCACGCCTTGAGGACCATGTAGGGCAATTTATCATTTCGGGTGCACACGAAATCATAAGTTGAAATGCATGGAAGACTTGGTGGATCTCGTGTTGGGATTAATGGTCACATTTGGACCCGATCCTAGACTCTTCATATTCTCTTGGTTTAGCGTTGGTGATGGGTCTGAGTGTTTGTTTCTTGTTTTCTCAGAAGATGTCTGGACGCACTGGAGGACGTACTGGGGGACGACGTGGAGGCCGCACTTGCGGTGGGAGGGGTGGTGGTAACATCACCCTGACATATGATGAACTCAATGAGATGATGCAGCAACAGCTGGGCGTCGCACTGGCTGCCTTCCAGGCTGCCCAGCAGACCTTTATGGGTGCTACCATTCCTCCGGTGCAGGCGGGAGTTGCCTACAAATGGTTTAAGGATTGTCAGCCCCTCCACTTCCGAGGTACGGAGGGAGCTGTGGAGTTGCTTAGGTGGTTGGAGAAGACTGAGTCGGTGTTTGCTTTATGTGAGACTCCAGCAGCGGATTGGGTAAAGTTTGCTTCGGGGACTTTTGTAGGACCCGCCCTGACGTGGTGGAATTGCGTCACTCAGACACTTGGTCTCTGGGAGGCCAACGCCATGCCTTGGGCAGATTTCGTGCGTAGGTTGAAGGCTGAGTACTGTCCGCGAGAGGAGATCAAGAGGTTGGAACAGGAATACGGGAATCTCAAAATGGTGGGTTCTGAGATTGAGGAGTACACGATCAGACACAAAGAGTTAGCGGTGATGTGTCCAGGTTTATCGACACCAGAGTACCGCAGGATAGAGCAGTATCTTGCAGGTTTGGTGCCAGAGATTGCTGGGTTGGTGTCTGCGAGGGATCCTACTACCATGTCTGAGGCTGTGCGGTCGGCTACCAAGATGACCAACTTGAAGATTACCGAGGGTGTTCTACCTCCCAGGGGCTCCAATGTGAAGACACGAGAGGATAACAAGAGGAAGTGGGATAGTACTGGAAAGACCGCAAGTTCGGGAAGCCACATCAGCAGGCGAGGAAGACTGAAGCCTTGGGATCGTCCTCAGGTCAGAGGCAAAACGGGTACACGGGAAAACTACCAGAGTGCAACCAATGCGGGTACCATCATCTCGGCAATTGTGAGAAGTTTCGTTGCAACCGTTGTAAGCAGGTGGGTCATGTTGCCAAAAACTACAGGGTCAATCTTCAAACGGCTCCAGGTCAAGCGATCGCCCCTGCTCCTGTTCCACAGGGAAATCGCGGTTGCTATAACTGTGGGGAACTGGGGCATCTCAAGCGCAACTGCCCGAAGCTAAATCAGGCTGAAGCTGGGGCTGCAGGTGGCGGTGGAAACAACGAGGGTGGCGGTCCGGCTGCTCGTGTTTATGTTATCGGTGCTAGAGGGAACAAGGAGGACCCATACACTGTTACCCGTACGTATTCTCTCTTATCTCTCGTTACATTTTTGTTTTACCTTTATCCACATCGTTGTGCATTCGTATCTTTGGGTGTTTTCTTTTGGTTTTGGTCACTGTTTCTCATTCTTTGGGTCGATGAGGGTCCTTTGGGGATGCTACTTGGACGGTACCAGTGGGTTAGTTATACCGATCATAGTAGTCTCCAGTAGGCCTTCGATTGGGGGGTCTCTTGTCTCGTATTCACATTCGGGGAAGTGGTTTCCCGGCTGTTAGTATCACATTTTGGTTCACGACCTTCATTTCGTTGCGTTTTGGGAAAACGTTACTTGGGTACACACAGAGGTCGACACTCATCACTGTTGAAGCCGAAAAAATCTCGGGACGAGATTCCTTTCAACAGGGGGATGATGTGATGACCCGGAAAATTTTTCTTCTTATTTGTTTCTTTCTCTTCGACTTCGGGAAATTTTCGGGTCGAAAATTCTTTCAACAGGGGGATGATGTGACACCCGGAAAACTCCGGTTATTAACTTTTGAAAACTCAGTAAGTCTACCTTAGCGAGTCGTGCATCATTAGGGTTTTAACACACACAAGTCTCGAGTCCCGGGAATTGATGAACGAGTGTGAACGTGTTTGCTTCCATGAAATATGTGTTTATAATCATTATGTGACTTGTCGGTAGGTGAAAACGTGTTTATATATGTTAAAATAGGGTTTAACGCGCCAAAAACCCGGACACAGGGGCTGCAGGCGATTGGGGGGGACCCTAAGGGCGATTGGGGGCTAATCGCTAGTAGTTACTAGCGATTAGCAGCCCTAATCGCCTATAGACTCTGCGTAATCGCCCATACTGTATGTGACGACTAGAAACGCCTATAAATACCACCCTTGACCTCTAAAACACCATTTGTGCAACCCTAGCCGTCCCATAACCTATCCCAACTCACAAACACCCTCTGGAACTCGTTTTTACATCAAAACACACATTTCCAAGCTTTACATATCATTTTCTCCTAAATCCAAGGTTTGTTCTTCATTCCCAAACCTTTGTATGATTATGTTTTGTTCCCTAAAGGTCCAGACCTGATTTCTAAACTATTGTGTCTTTGAAAATCTATTAAAAACCGTTTTTAAACAAACCCAAACCCTTATGCATGTTATATGTGTTGTATGTGAATAAAGGTAGGATTTTTATGATTGAAACATGATTGTTCTTGTGTTATTAAGGTGTTTATAACTGGTATGAGTTAGTATGATGATGTCCTATGAGTTTGGAGGTCCATGGTTGTGTATTGTTGATGGTTGGTATTTTGACCCATTTGAATAGTTTTGAATGATTAAGGATGTTTTGAGGTGTTTTGTTGGTTATATGATGTTAGGGTTTGCTTTAGGATGATGCTAGAGCAGTAGGATACTATCGGACAACGTTGTTACGTGATGAAATCTGGATATTTGCTATTTAGGGCAAGTTTTTGCATGTTGATGTGATGTTTACATGTTAAGCTTACTATTTTTGGGAAACGCTCGCATTCGGGACTGTTAGAATGATGATAACTTAGGGGTTTTGCTTGAAATATGTTTGTTAATGTGTTATGATTAATATTGGGTGTTTACACATGTTTCGGATCTGATTTGGAGGGTTAAACGCGCGAAAAAGGCGGAACAGAACAGCATAGGCGATTAGGAAT
The DNA here is from genome assembly GCA_032199755.1 of Ambrosia artemisiifolia. NCBI lineage: Eukaryota > Viridiplantae > Streptophyta > Magnoliopsida > Asterales > Asteraceae > Ambrosia > Ambrosia artemisiifolia. The sequence goes on from CM063523.1 coordinate 22,048,958, forward strand.
CCCCAATCGCCTATGCTATAGGCGATTGGCTCCTAATCACATGATCTATAGGCGATTAGGGAGCCTAATCGCCCTCCCACCATGCAATTACAATGCTAATAGCCTGTTGACCATTCCTAATCACTAGTTGACTTTTCCAAATCGCATGTGCTGCTGTTGTAAGTGTATTTTGGCATTCCGAGACCCGATTTGACACCTAGGAACATGCTAGGAACCTCGTAACATGCCTAGTAACATGGTAACACGTGCTCGGACTTACTTATGCGCTATCTGAACTGTATGCTAGATTCGGTGAACTCTTACACGTGTTAAGTGCTGTTTGCATATTTTGAATGATACCTTGTAAAAGATGAACACGTGGGATGTCGGGTCACCAATGGGATGTCGAGTCTTGTCTCACGTTGTCAGTCAAACGCATTTTCAAGCGTATATTGGTCATGGACTGGACATTAGGGACTAATGAACCCAACGGGTTATTAGTCTAACTTTACACACACATCTTATGATAGGTCGCCACTAGTTGGGGCTATCATACACACATCGGTTTAGTTGTTAACGGAAGACACAACCGAAGGTGAGTTTCACGGCCCCACCCTTTACTGCTTTCGTTTTTGGGGGAGAAACATTCTTAGTACTTCGTTTTATAAAAGATCATGTTATGCTGGGTTGGTTGTACGTTCCATTTATGTTCTATGTATATGTGGTTCACGTTGTGACAGTTTGTTGTCCGTTGTGGCGGTAGTTCGTCAATTGTGAATGCACAGTTCGTTGACCACGGAGTGGTAGTTCGTTGGTCATGATTGGGCAGTTCGTTGGTTGTGTTAAACGATAGTTCTTTGAAACATGGTAGCTCTTTCAAAAGCTCGTGAAACATTTTCCTTAAAAACCTGTGAACTCACCAGTATTTTATACTGACGTTTTTAGCATGTTTTCTCATGTCGCTAAGGTAGCAGCTGTCATCTAGGCACACGGAGTCGCACTGGAGTCATACTCGCGTCTAGGATCATTTATGCATGTTTTGGGATGTTAACTTTTAAAACTTATGTTTTTGTTACATTCGACTTTTGTAAACTTAAATGCTTCCACGCTTTTAAACGTTGGTTTTAAAATTTTATGCATGGATTTCTACGTATGTTTTACATTTAGACGTTGTTTATTGTGACCGTTGACTTGGATCCTGGTGTGTCACACGCCACGCGGTAGAACTCCGCACGTGGAAATTTGAGGGTGTGACAGTTTTAAACATTAAAGTTTATAAAAGATCACATTATTGTTATTTGAGTTTATAAAAGTGTATAACCATTACAAATGTTCAAAAGTTTATAACTTATTAAGTTTTATTATGAAATTGAGTTTTATTTCATAATATTCCAAATTAAAACTCCAGGGACCTATGTTGCCAAAAATTTGAAAGTATGAAAAAAAATATCCCTCGTCTCTGTATCCGGTTTTCCGGTCATATCTCGGCTGGAATCCGGCATTAATTCCGGCAATCATTAAAAACTATTCATTTATCTCTGATATCGATTCTAATAAGTTACAAATTGTTTCTCCATCATTTCTGAATCAATTCCTAGTCTTTATTGTGCATTTAATCCGGTTTTAATCGTGTCATTATCGAGCTTTAGAGGTGAAACCGGCGGTTTATTTAAAAGCTAATCAAACGTCTATAATTTTCGAAGAACACTATGTATTCACCATTCATTCGTTACCCGACCTTTATATTCGATCTTCAACGCGACTTTGTAACTTATTTTCTTTATGCCGTTTTAATTTATACTCGAACCTTTATAATAGCCCCATGATTCCTGATCTTTTTCAAATTGAATCGGGCTTTATTGAATTCTTGGTTAGGGTTAGGGTTCTAAGTATTTTTGGGGAAGAAGATGAGTTAAGTGTTATAAGATATATATATTATATATATATTATTTTCACATTGAAAGACAAAATCAGTGAATGATGGAGAGGTTTGTTTGTGGGTGATTAGTACAAACAACCCGGATTCAAGGCTGGCACTTACCCGTTTTTTTATTTCATTTTTTTATGTAATATTTCTCTATTTTTTATTCATTTAGATACATTAACTTGAAATATTCATAATTAATTCGTTTTTGATCAAAAAATTATAAAACTTTAGATGCTGTATCTTGATACTATATAGAAAATTATCATAATTTTATTTTCTAGAAAATAATTAATTTTTGTGTTTTTTTATTAATTTAAACGTTTTAAACATATTTAATTTATTAAAAATTCATTTATAAATGGTTTTTATACCAAACTTTTTGTAGAATATTTATGATACATTAGAAACTTAATTTCAAATTATTGGTCTGGAAATATTTTGCTTTTACAGATTTTCCTATTTTTAATCATTTAAATACACTTTAACTTCAATAAATTAGTTTTAAATACAAATTTAAAATGAGAAAAATTATGGAAATTTTTTTTATTTTATATAATATTTTATTTCATTTTCTATATATAATATTTTATTGGTAATATTTATATTACCTAATCATGCTCACAGACTTTAATCATATTATTTTTAGATACATATTAATTTGTTTATCGCAAAAACTCTAATTCCCCAAATCGAATTAGCAAACCCTAATACCTTTACCATAGAATTTTAAGACATTCCATTTATTAGCATTCTTATACATTATAGGTAGAATTCTTCGGAATTCCTATTCCTTAGCTCACGTAAGCTTTCGCATACTGTGAGTATAGTTATCCCCTTTTTCATTTTTACATTTTTGGGGTGAAACATATACACATATACAAACTTAAACATACACTTACACATAATCGTTTTTACGTTCACAATTCATATACGTGTCTCGTTATCTTTGTGCTTTATGCTAGACTTAAGCATAGTTTACTTACCTTGAATGCTAGAAATCGTTATCTAGACATAACTAAAGTTAAGGTGCTCAAATGAACAAATGCTCGAAATCGTTATCTAGACTTAACTTAGGTTAAGGTGCTCGAATGATCAAATGCTAAAATAGATGTAACACATGTTACGGTGCTCAAATCATTTTGAAACGCGTTAGGATGCTTTGTGTGAATCATATTCGTTTGACTTTATCATGTTTGTTTAATACACGTTTACATAATGCCTTTATAAATCTTGACACATGAGTTGTAAAACATATTCTTTAAACTTATTTTATATGAATACAAACCATGTATGCTCACCAACATTATTTATGTTGACAAAATTATTTTCGTACATGTTTCAGGTTGATTGTTGAGATATTTCATGTAGGACTTGTGGACTTAGTAATGACTTAATCTAGACAACGTGTGGAATAGTATTTGTACTTGATTATATCTATAATTGTAACTTGAAGCGTTGAATAAACTATTTACACTTTAATACCATGAGCTTTTGAACAACCGTCACTACATGACACCTTGATGTTTCCTCGTCCATCGGTTGGGGTGTTATAGATTGGTATCAGAGTCGAGTTATAGGGAATTAGTTATTAGTAATGACCTCGACTATAACTAAGAACCTAAACTTGACCTTACTTGTGTTTATTTGTTTATTTGCTCCACTAACTTTTTCTCCTTTGTCACCTCTCACACTTTCCCCTACCTCTCTGCATTTCTTTCTTTCTTCCTTCATTATGGGCTTTGAGGAGTGATTTCACTTAGGGAAAAGGTTTATACTTTGAAGCATGTTGGATATTATTGGCTTAATTGTCTACCCTCATTTTCCTTGATTTTTCAACCCTTCAAAGTGTTGAAATCTACGTGAGAGAACACGTGTAATCTGGAAGGGTGGATGCCTCTACAGTAGGTTTTCTGGCATAGGCAAAGCATAACGCAAAAATCCGAATCAACCGATGTACCTGTTATGCTTACCTAGGGATTCCTGGAGTGAGTGTCCACTTATAGGCTAAAGCGCGCCTTCATTAATCTCCAACTGAGTTTGATTCTTTGAACAGACAAAGTTTTTGTAGGGTCTTATGAATAGACAAGAAAAATCCAATGTTTTATTATTTATTTCTTGATTTCTTGATTTCATGATGATGTACTTCTTACTGTTATCTTTTATATCTTAGCGGAGCATTTTCATACTTAGTTATTTCATACACATATTCCACAACCCTATTTATGGTTATGACGATTCTCGTATTTTGTGTTGATTATCATAATATTCTTTATTTGTAGATGGCCGGTCGTCACTTCACTCGTACTCCTATGTGTAACTCTCGTCTACAATCTAAATGTCGAATTGCGTCACTAGTGGCAGAGCAAGTTGTTGTTGTGATTCCAAACTTAGTTGCTAAGCTGAGCCAAAGCAAAAACACTGGGAACTCTGGAGCCTTTGGAGGTGGTAACACTCGTTGCACCTTCAAACATTTTAACTCTTGCAGCCTAACGAAATTCTCTAGGGATGAGGGTGCTATTTTTCTTCTCTAGTGGTTCGAGAGCATGGAGAATACTTTTATAAACAGTGAATGTCCCGACGAACTTCGCGTTCGCTATGCTACCAGTGTCCTTCAAAACGGGGAATTAACTTGGTGGAATGGCGAAAAGCACAATCGGGGTGCTGGCGTTGCTCTAGCTTTTTCGTGGGCTTAGGTTAAAGAACTTATGATCGCCAAGTTTTGCCCTAGAAACGAAATCAAGAAACTTGATGATGAGTTTCATGGATTGAAACAGGACAGTAGGGAACATCTGGGGTACAATACTCGTTATCATGAACTCAATTTATTGGTTCCCCATATGGTTACTCCAGTCTCTTGAGTAAGCGAGAAGTACATTGAAGGATTACCTGACTTGATTCAGGATGTAGTCATTGGAAGCTAGCCCACTACGGTGGAAGAACCCATCCAACTTGCAGCCTCATTGACAGACAAACATGTGAGGAAAGGAAACCTGGTTATGAACGAATCTTAGTTTGAAATCTATTGTGTTTTACTCCTATTATTAGGGTTTATTTTGAGCATAGAAATCTAAGACTTTATTTTGTGATCTATTGAAATGCATGAAGTTGATAGCTTGAATTATGTGACACTTGTGTATTACGGTACAAATATCTTTTTATCATATTAAATGTTTGTAATAAAGAGATCTATCCATTATACGTGTGAACTTGAATGACCATACCTGTGCTAGTATATCTATGAGAATTTGCTGAAAGTGAATTTTCAAAAATCATTTCCCTTGCAACATAGTATATAGTCATCTTTAAACGAAGGACATATATACACCAATTTGTGTGTCAAGCTAGTCTTTATGTGAATCATTCTTTACAATCTTTTCGAGTTAAAGTATTTTGTTTGACTTGAGGGACATTTATAGAATCTTAGTGTGTTATTGTGAATTGGCATCATAGAAGGACATACACCTTAATGTAAGGTAAATTGGCGATTGCGGTCCGGAACGTAATCATTAATTTACTGGTTCTTTAAGGTGGTGTGAAATTGTATTAGGGTTTTTGGTAAGAAATCCAGTACTTTTTTGAGGTATCAAAGGTGTGGTGGGTTAGCTACGGTATACCCTATATATAAACACTCATGGTGCATCGGGAATGAGACTAGAAGTCAAATAAAGAAGAAACCTTTGTCAGTGGATTGGTTGTAATCAGTCTTAACATAACATAAACTTACTCATCATTTTTGCCTCAACCATATCTTCGAGTCCTACGAGACTTTTAGTGTTCCTTTGAATCTTGAGATTCCTGATATATTTTGAGCAACAAAACTTGACCTTTATTTACTTTGCAATCACAATCTTAAAACACATGTTAGACAATTCTTTCGTTACGCAAGTTTCTGGTTTCCTCTTAAAAACTCAACCTTAAGACTAGTAGCATTCTATCTCTCGTGCACCAAGACCCATTTAACAGTTTCCTCTAAATAAATTTTGAGACGAAATTCCTAAAGTATGGGAGACTGTGACATCCGTCCCATTTATCTTTGTCATTGTTACAATCTTAATCCTTCATGTATTTATTGATTTACAAGATCAGTCCTTATACTTTTTCGTCAATCCTAAATTAATAAACTTTTGAGTTATATTAAAGCTTAGTATTATTGTCATTATTTTTTTTCTTTCTTTTAAAAATTAAAATTTATAAAGGATCACGTGATTGTTATTTTAGTTTACAAAAGTTTATAAACCACTACAAAGGTTCAAAAGTTTATAACTTATTAAGTTTTATTAAGAAATTTTGAGTTTTATTTCAGAATAATCCAAATTAAAACTCTAGGGACCTATGTTGCCAAAAATTTGAAAGTTTGAAAAAAAGATCCCTCGTCTTTGTATTCGGTTTTCCGGTCATATCCTGGCCGTAATCCGGCGTTAATTCTGGCAATCATTAATAACCATTTATTTATGTCTGATATCGACTCTAATAAGTTACAAAATGTTTCTCCATCATTTAATCAATTCCTTGTCTTTATTATGCATTTAATCTGGTTTTAATTGTGTCATTATCGAGCTTTAAACGTGAAACTCACAGTTTATTAAAAGCTAATCAAATGTCTATAATTTTCGAACAACACTATATATTCACCATTTCATTCGTTACCCGACCTTTATACTCTTCAAACCCACTATAATATCATCCTAATCGTGACCAGAATCGCTTGGATTTTGACTCAATGTTTTGGACTCTATTGCTTCGATTCGATCTTCATCGCGACTTTGTAAGTCGATTTTCTTTATGTCGTTTTATTTTATACTCGACCCTTTATAATAGCCCCATGATTCCTGATCGTTTTCAAATCAAATCGGGCTTGTTTGAATTCTTGGTTAGGGTTAGGGTTCTAAGTATTTTTGGAGAAGAAGATGAGTTAAGTGTTATAAGATATATATATATATATATATATACATATATATATATGGGAAGTATTGGGAGAAAACCTTAGCAAACCTATCTAATGGCTTATAGTTGACCACATCACTCACATGGTCATCAAGCTCCAAGGGTAGGATAGTCATTTATCCAAACCATCAAATCTCTTCTTTTTTCTTTTGTCAGATTTGTTTTTTTCTAGATTTCATATTTATATAATCTATCACTCTCTCAAGATCACAAACAAATATAAAACCCAAACACCCCTTTTTAAATTCCATTCACACACACATTGTACATCAATAAAGAGAGAGAGTCTTGAGGTAGAGAGAGAAAGAAGTGACGGTGGTTGATGATGGAGAGCCACCAAACACGACGGTGCCACCACTCTTTCTGGCGCGTGAAGAACATAGAGCGGAGCGGAAGTACGAAGCATTGTGAGTCATGTGGTGGTGATTATTTTCCCAGTCACGAAGTGGTGGCCGTTAATCAGTATGTTTTCTTTTGGTTGAAGGTTTACGAACCGGATTCCGCGTCTGTAAAAAATAAGAAATTTAGTTTCAGATCTGAGCTTTCACAGGCTAAAGGTGTTTGTGTTTGAAGTGATTTTGAATGGAGATATGTTGATGGTAGTTGTTTTGATAGTGAATTTGGTGGGTGGTGGGAGTTAATAAGAAGTTTGTGTTTTAGGTGATAAAGAAAGCAGATATGTCTTTGATAAATTGTAAAGGTAATGTTGAGTATGATAATTAGATTTTTGATATGGTTAAAAGTCAACTTTGTTGTGAAACAATTCGAAATCCATAGACATGTCTGAATTATTGATTTTTGAGTTTGTGGATAAAGAATTTATGAAGTAGTTAGTGGACTAATACTCATATTTTTATTGGATAAAAAATTGACTACAAAGTTGTTGTTGCTTTGCTAGATATCCATTTAGGACTAGGAAATGCAAAAACCCAACACTTGTAACTTTATTTATTTATTTTTTGCAAATATCAATTTTTATATATGTGGTTCTTGCAACTTTTTTATCTAAAAATGGCAAACATTTATGTGTATGTATATAATACTTAATTATTCTTTTTTTTTTGGTCATGGAAAATTGATGAAAGTGAGATAAAAGTATTGAATATGATCTAAAGCACTTGTAAAAGTATTTAAATTTAGAATTTTTATAGTTGTACGCTTTGTATTGGTGCTTACTGCTATGTTAGGGTTTAATTAACACGTGTTAGTAATGCTAACACATGTTTGTATAGGTACCTACTGATGAATCTATCCCAATTGACATGTGTTAGAGTTCAATTAACATGTGTTAGTGATGCTAACACATGTTAGTATATGCCCAACTTACACATGCTAGGGTTCAATTAACATGTGTTAGTGATGCTAACACATGTTAGTATATGCCCAACTAACACGTGCTAGGGTTCATATGACATACGTTATTTTCATGATTTAAATTTATGAACTTGTTTTTTTTTATATGAACAGCTTTTTTTTGCCAAAGCAAAAGATGGCTATTGTAACACCCCAACCGATGGCGGAAACATCGGGATGTCACGTATTGATGATTGTTCAGTAGCTCATGGTGAATAATAAGTTTCAATAATTGATTAAATAAATTACATACAATTGTTCTAATAGAATTTGTACATCAAAATAAAAAATACTAGATACACATCTTCAAGCATTAACTCTAATCTTCAAGCAAGCTATAACCTGAAACATGTTAAGTTTGAAAATATTTTGGGTCAACAAAAGTTGGTGAGAATTACATAGGTTTGAATATTGAATAAAAACTTGTACAATTCGAGTGTCATGGCAAGTCTAGTCCATATGTGAAAACAAAACTATCAGGTAAATCGAGTGCATAATCAAACCTTGTGACTAGAATATTGTGGTCCATCCCATACGCATATGGTTCACTCGATTTTGTTATATGTTCGATAACAATCACCCACGCTACCTATGTAGGAGGTACACGTATCCGGGTGGGGTTGTCAGTCCAATAGATCTATCATTGTATATCGTCGGCTGATCAATGTTAATGATTATGCTAGAATAATTGTGCTTACCCTAGTAATGTTTAAGACCTAATGCAACATAGAATAACACATAGACACTTTATGTTGAATTGTAAATTGATGTTGTAACATGTTTCACCCCAAAATAATGAAAAGGAAAACGGGGCTATGTAAAATCACCTTGATTGTGGTTGGCTTGCTAGAATTCAACGGTAATCAACGAATTTTGCATGGACCTAATTAAAGGTGATGTTTTAGTATCTATAGTTATAGTAATCATGCATAGAATACGTTCGGTTTAGTTAATTGTTATCAAAATACTAACCGATTTGCCCATTATTGAAATAAAATGATAAGTTAACCGTTAAATTGTTGGTATGGAACCATGTTAGGCCATGTGTGTGGAAAGTGATAGTAAAGAAAAATACTAATGATAATAATACCTTGCACATAATCGATTATTATTTCAAAACTTCAAAACATGAGACACACAAGTATATCTTTCAACCGTGTGTTCAACTATACCATGTGAACACAAATTAGAAATTATGTGCAAATAGTTGTTGGTTTGTTTACTTAGTAATTATTTAAAGCATTTTAAAATACAATTTCATACCAAATAACTTATAAAAAAATGAATATTTTCTATTCCAAGTGCCATTCATGTTTTCTTTTCTTTTCATTCTAAATACACCATTCAAAAGTTCACAAATGATTTGCAGAAGGCTATGTTACAGATCGATATAATACCTTAGGTTCACGAAGAGAGACGGTTCCTTGAACTGTGGACGGAAACGGTTGTAACGTTGATGCCGAAATGGTTGCGTGTGGCGGAGGTTGAAAAGCGGCAGTGTGGTGGTTGCAGTGGCGAGTAGTTGGTGTAGATAGCAGACGGTGGTGGTGCCGATTGCGGGTTATTTAGTGTGTCCATCATCGGGAATGGAGCGACCCGCGGCGGCAATGAATGGTTGGCTTCGAAAAGTGCGACAGGGCGGTGAAATTACGTTGGTTGAAGGAGTGAAGACTCGGGACTAGATTTCGGTGTAAATGGCCGAAAGGGAAGTGATCGGGGGTCGTGAGTTGGCGGAGGCTGATGGCTGTTGTCGACGGACGATGGTGATAGTTGATGGGTTGTTTTGTCTGGGCGGCGGTGGTTGAAGATTTAACAGAGGAGTTGTAATTTTATAGTGCTTTTCTTATTTAACATTAGTTATGTAGTTTAGTAGTGTTGGTCGCGACTTTACCGGTCATTATTGACGGTTTGTTACAATTGATATGGGAAGTCAAAAGGAAAATAGTCATATAAGGAAACAGAAGAATAATAGCATTAATACTAATTCGAAATTCCCATGGAACCAATATACATGTAAATTAAGTGGCTAATTATTTAAATTTCTATTTATACGTTTTCGTCATGCTTTAATATTTATTATTTATTTTCCCTGGACTATAACAATAAAACTATTGTTATAGTAGAAGTAGATGGTCCGGTCTCCCTCGGATTTCCGGAAAAGGTAGCGTTTGGTCTAATATTGTGAAGTCATGTGAACGTTTTAAGTGTGGGGATAGGATGTTCTTGGACTTCATGAGAGGGATTCTTGGTGATGGTAGTCGCATCCGTTTCTGGGAAGACCCTTGGCTTGCGGATGTTCCCCTTATGCTGAAATTCCCCCTTTTGTACCGTGCCTCTAGCAGCAAAAGATTCCTTATTTGTGAATGCAGGTCAAACGGTTTCTGGTCTCCTGTTGACTTTTCAGCCCCTATGGATTTACAGCAAGTGGAGGAGTGGGTCGTGCTTTCGGACCTGCTGTCTCAAGCCCAACTTTCTGCGGATTTGGATACATGGGAGTGGGCCGGCGACAGATCCTTTTCAGTGGCCCAGGTTAAATCTAAACTTTTTGAAGATAGGGATTTCGGCTCTTTTTATAAATTCAAGTGGGTTGGGTGGGTCCCGTTAAAGTGCAATGTTTTTGCGTGGAGGGCAGAGATGGATAGGATCCCGTCGGTTGAAGCTTTAAACTTTAGAAATGTGACTCTCCCCAACGATAGATGTAAATTATGTGATGTTGCTTTTGAGACTACGGATCACATTTTTTCGGGCTGCGGTTTCTCGTATGGGGTTTGGGCTTCCATTTGGAACTGGTGCGGGTTAAAGACAGTCTTTGTTTTCCACACAAAGGATATTTTAGACCTGCATAAACACGCTTCGGGAGGCAAGTGGGGGGAAAAGATTGTTCATGGCATTATTCTATCGACTCTCTGGTTCATTTGGAAAGCTAGAAACGACAAAATTTTCAAAGATTTGGAGGCCAAGGTGCCGCGGGTTGTGGGTTCCATTAAGTCGATGACGTTTTTATGGTGTAAAAATAGGTCCAAATTCAAAGAGTTGATTTGGGAGGATTGGTGTTATAACCCCTTGTATATGTTGTAAGTTTGGGGTGTTAGTCCTTGCTTTGAAGACGCCCCCGTGTTTTTTAATGAAAGTTAACGTTCAAAAAAAATAACAATAAAACTATTAATATGTGTTTTGATAAAATACAACTATTAGAATATGAACTTATTTATTTAAACTTTATAACTACTAGAGTTTTGAAATTTTGGGTATTACAATATTACTCCAAAAGTTACGTGAAATTAAAGTTTATGTGATTTTAAATCAGGAATGTTACAGCTATTAAGGATTGAAACATGAAGCCGAAGATGCCTAATAAGGAATGAATCATAACGCCAAAGATGACTATTAAAGAATGACATATAATTTTCAGTTTCATGTGTTTTTGTTAGTTTATGATAGTTTTGTATCATCTTTTTAATTGTTTAGCTTTATATGAAATTAATTTGTTACAGTCAATGTTGATTGCTATAAATTTTTACTTACATTTGTTCTTTTATGTTGTTATAGCAGTCCAAAATTAACTTGATAATTATTTGAACCAATTAAACGTGTTAGTGATGTGTGTGAAAGGAGTTTGTTTGAAGAGAACAACTAACATGTGTTAAAGGGCTCGTGTGGCATACGTTATTAATAAATCTGGATCTTTGAGTTAATATGTGAAACAAGTTGTAGAGAGAAAAGTAGGAGAAATGAGGTGGAAAGAGGAAAAGGTGGACAGAGTGTTGGTGAAATGAAAGGTAGAGAGAGAATGTAAAAATGTGGAAAGAGAAGGTGATAAGATGGGAAGAGAAAGTAAAAAAGGTGGAGAGAGAAGATGGATAAATTACCCATCTACCCTTTTCCTATTATAATATTAATTAATGTGTATTATTTTAATCAAAAGATGGGACCATGAATTACAACCATTGATCATGCTTGGTCAATGGTTGTGGTAGGGTTTATAGAGTTTCCTCAAATTTTTGAGGTTTTCTATAGAACCTTACCCTATATATATATATATATATATATATATATATATATATGGTTCAAATAAGAACCATAGGTTGTTTGAGAACCATAGGAACAATTATTAACCATTGATATTGGATGGCAAGATGGTAAATATATATAATTTAATTTAGTTATTTATTTTAATTTATGGGTAATATGGTACTTTATTAAAACAAACATGTGATCTTTTTTAAAAACGGTTAAATGTTTAATCCCTAAAATATCTCCTTCTAGTTTGAAGATTACTATTTAATTAATTAAGTATTAAAATGAATATGTGTATACATATATGTATCTCATTAATAATTTGCAAAATATATATATTTCATTTGATTACATATATTAGTTTAGATGTACACATGTGTACATGGTATATATTCTTTTTATGTTTTTACACTTTCGCATGTACATATATGTATACTTATTATTTCAATAAAAGATGATGCATAATAGAGTGTACATATATGTATTTCACAAGTTATATACATAAATGTACATTGTCAAAACTATATAATAGTGTGCGATCGAGATGTATATGTCTTATTTTGTAATGTGCACATACGTACATTTACACTAAACCTCTAATTAGAAATTTCTAAGATGGTTATTTAGTATTGTACTCATATGTATAATAAGTTTCTTAGATGGTTTGGTATTGTACTCTAATTAGAAATTTCTAAGATGGTTATTTAGTACTGTTCAACATTTTCCAGTATAATAAATTTATGAGATGGCTGCTCAACATTCTATATATGTGTACATAAACAAAATTATGAACTGAACAATAATCTGCATCATTATACATATATTTACATTATAAAAAACAAAACATAATCTTCAATATACGTAACTGTAGATATTCTACTATATACATATATGTACATACATCATCTTCTTCAACTTCGAAACCCTGTACACACATGTTTTGATAAAATCATCAATTGTCTTCATTGTTTTCATAATTGATATTGAAACTAAGAGTTATTATATGGATAGAAAAATTTGTACATAATATTAAGAAGAAAAGAGGTTTTATCAAATATATTATTAGAAAAGAATCACATCTCATGCATCTATACATAAAAATTAAAATGAGGTTTAGAAAAGAAACAGATGTCGTGCTTCTTCCATTAATGGTTTAACTTTTGGTGTAGAATATACTTGTGGTGGTAAGCATTCACAGGAATCCAATTGCAAAAAGAAATTGAGAAGCCCTCATTCTTATTCACTAATCTCCATCTTAAAAACATGGTGTTGAACTTTAGACATCACCCACAAAAACTCCACCAAAACTCTGAGTATAACCCTAAGAATGGATTAACCACCAAAATCGATTGCGATTCAGTTTTCACTGGACGAATGATTATCCATATCTCCGGATTGATGAATCAACTCTGAATTGATGAATCAAATTTTTGAATTCGAAGTGTGTAAGATTTATTAGGAGCCTTCGATATTAATCAGGTGAAAATAAATCAATTGATGATTTGATTATGGGAATAGATTCCCTAGATTTTAATTCTATTTGGATGAGATTTTTTAGGAAACAGTTTATATAAACTATATGTAACTGTTATGAATTTTAATATGATTAAAAGAAAAATATAATTGTTTAGATGTACATTTACATATCGACCCTTTAGATCAAAATAACAATGAATGGTTAAGATTGGTTCACAAAGTTCTTAACAACACCTATGGTTCTTATTTGATCCTAATCCTATATATATAGGCTAAGTATCTATAGAAAACCCTTCAAATTGAGAAAACTTTAGCAAACTCAATGTATGGCTTAGGATTGTCCACATCACCCAATAACAAAGTTTTATTTTATTAGCCAAGGGATAATTATGTCATTTTACTTTTATAAACAATGACCCATATCACACATTTTCCTGATGTTGATGTTGATGTTGTACTTGGAAAGAGAAAACACAATCTCAATAAACTCACCAAACACCTTCTTCTCCATATTCAAACTCCATTTAACAAACATCTTCTATTCTCTCTCATCACCACCACATAAAAAGCTCCTCAGCACCCAAACCCCAACATCACCACCACCCGACATCTGCCAACCACAACCTTCGATTACAGAACCCTCATCTTAAATCCTAAACACTTATAACAACAACAAGAAAGAAGACAACCAACCATCCACGTCATCATCTTCGTTAGCATCCTCGTCGTCATCCTCTTCTAGTGGGTAGACTTGCTTGGTTCTAATAATGAAGAGTATAAGAATTCTCAGACTTCTAGCCCCTTTCTTGTTCCTTGTAATTCGCTTTATTATGTTTTTAAATTTTATACATGGGTTTTTGTTAAAAGTTTTGATCTTGATGCATCTAAAGAAGTGTTGGTATTTAATATTTAGCATTTATTTAGTGTTTAATAATTTTTGATGATTACTTAGTTGGTGTAAGAGTATTTATATTATGATAGAGTTATGATGCTAAATTGGCACGAATTATATGAAGTAATATAAAAAATCATTGGATTGATTTATATTGTGTTCGTTTGGTCTCGTTCCATATTTGCTTAGATCGTAATGTCGTTGAGTTTAACTATTGAGTAAAATAGGAAACACGTGTTAACAAAAGGTGGATACATGTGTTTTTTAAAGGATTTGGGAGTTTATATTTTTTGAATCTAGATAGATAACATATGCTAATTTTGTAATGATTTTGTTTTTTTATGCTATGAAAAAGCTCGTTTTATAGAGCGTTTTTTTGCCATGTGGTGTGAGTTCTTTTAGTTTCTGAATTAGGAGCTGAATCTATCTCAATTAACATGTGTTAGGGTTCAATTAACATGTGTTAAATAGCAAATGTGTTTTTATTTTCTTGGTATATCTTGTGACACCCGGCAAACTCCGGTTACTAACTTTTTGAAAAACTCAGTAAGTCTACCTTAGCGAGTCGTGCATACATTACACATGATAGGGTCAGTCGAGTCGAGTCGCGTTAAGTATTGTTCAGGGATCAATGATTCGGAGGATCATTGGGGTTTTAACACACGCAGGTCTCGAGTCCCGGGAATTGGTGAACGAGTGTGAACGTGTTTGTTTTCATGAATTATGTGTTTATAATCTTTATGTGACTTGTCAGTATGTATATACGTGTTTACATATGTTAAAACGGTGATTACACGCGATTGCATGACATAGCAGGTGATTACGCAAACCAGGGGGCGATTAGGAAGTCACAGGGGGCGATTAGGGGGCTACTCGCCTGATAGGGAGGGCGAGTAGACCTAATCGTGTGGTGATTGAGGGTGATTATGCCCTAATCGCCTTCAGCTAAGGGCGATTGGGAGGCCTAATCGCCTGTAGCTGCTGCGTAATCGCCTAACGTGTTTTAAACGACTAGAAACGCCTATAAATACCACCCTTGACCTCTAAAACACCATTTGTGCAACCCTAGCCATCCCATAACCTATCCCAACTCACAAACACCCTCTGGAACACGTTTTTGCATCAAAACACACATTTCCAAGCTTTACACATCATTTTCTCCTAAATCCAAGGTGTGTTCTTCATTCCCAAACCTCTATATGATTATGTTTTGTTCCCTAAAGGTCCAGACCTGATTTCTAAACTATTGTGTCTTTGAAAATCTATTAAAAAATCATTTTTAAACAAACCCAAACCCTTATGCATGTTATATGTGTTGTATGTGAATAAAGGTAGGATTTTTATGATTGAAACATGGTTATTCTTGTGTTATGAATGTGTTTCTAACTTAAATGGATTATGATAGTGTTAACGTAGGAGTTTGGAGGTCGATGGTTGTGTATTGTTAATGTTTGGTATTTTGACCCATTTGAATGGTTTTGAATGATTAAGGATGATATGATGTGTTTTGTTGACTAAATGATGTTAGGGTTTGCTTTAGGATGATGCTAGAACAGTAGGATATTATCGGACAACGTTGTTACGTGGTGAAATCTAAATATTTGCTATTTAGGGCAAGTTTTTGCATGTTGATGTGATGTTTACATGATAAGTATACTATTTTAGGAAAACACGTGCATTCGGGACTGTTAGAATGATGATAACTTAGGGGTTTTGCTTGAAATATGTTTGTTAATGTTTTGTGATTGATATTCGGTGTTTCCACATGTTTCGGATCTGATTTGGAGGGTTAAACGCGCGAAAAACCGGAACAGACCTGCAGGGGGCGATTAGGGATCCTAATCGCCTATGCTGAAGGCGATTAGGAGCCCAATCGCCTATGCTGAAGGCGATTAGGAGCACAATCGCCTATATTGTATTTCTTATAGCCCCAATCACCTTCAATGCATGTCTTATAGCCCTAATCACTAGTTAAACCCTGAATTGCATGTCTTATAGGAGCCCAATCGCCTATATGCATGTCTTATAGCCCCTAATCACTAGTTAAACTCTGAATTGCATGTCTTATAGCTCCTCATCACTAGTTGACTTTCCCTAATCACTAGTTGACTTTTCCTAATCGCATGTACTGCTGTTGTAAGTGTATTTTGGCATTCCGAGACCCGATTTGACACCTAGGAACATGCTAGAAACCCCGTAACATGCCTAGTAACATAGTAACACGTGCTCGGACTTATTTGTACGTTATTTGAACTATATGTTAGACTTGTTGAACTTTAACACGTGTTAAGTATTGGTTGCATGACTTGTATGTTTTAGTGTATGAGATGAACACGTGGGATGTCGGGTCACCAATGGGATGTCGAGTCTTGTCTCATGTAGTCTGGTTGTCAGTCAAACGCATTTTCAAACACATAATGGTCATGGACTGGACATTAGGGACTAATGAACCCAACGGGTTTACTCATTAACGGAAGACGCAACGTAAGGTGAGTTCACGGCCCCACATTTTACGGTTTTTGTTTTCGGGGGAGAAACATGCTTAAACTCTTTTATTACACATTTTCATGTTATACTATGGCTAACATCTTATTACTATACGGTTCATCTAAGTCCCTTAGAAACCACTAATACGGGGATGTAGCGGGGAAATGTGGATAGCGCTATTGGGAACTGACAAGCCCCACTCGACGGCTAGAGGCCGGGCGGGTGCATATTGTCTCTAAGCACACAAGGCCTACCGACGATGATGGTAGTCCGTAACTATAGGGTTACACAGTTACATAGTAACAACACAGTCAGCAATGGTTTCACCCGTAGTAGTAATATCACATAACGCCTAGCTAGCGTTCACATAAGCATAGTAGTAACAGCAACGGTAACGATTTTCAAGGATGGTCTTAAAGGTTTAAATAAAACCTGTGAACTCACCAGCATTATATGTTGATTCTTTTAGCATGTTTTCTCAGGTCGCTAAGGTAGCAGCGGTCAGCTAGGCGCACGGAGTCGCACTGGAGTCATACTCGCGTCTAGGATCATTTGTGCATGCTTTTGGATTGTCAAACTCTTAAACTTATGTTTCTATTTACGCATGACTTTTGTAAACTTTAATGCTTCCGCACTTTCAAATGTTGGTTTTAAATCTTATGCATGATTTTATTTACGTATGTTTATACATTTAGACGTTGTTTATTGTGACCGTTGACTTGGATCCTGGTGTGTCACACGCCTCGCGGTGGAACTCCGCTTGTGGAAATATGAGGGTGTGACAGATTGGTATCAGAGCCAATGGTTATAGTGAACTAGGACTGCATGTAGAGTCTAGATTATAGCCGAGTCTCACACACTAGACGGTCGCATACATTGAGTCATGTCTTTTAGTAAACATACTAACCTTGTCGGGGTGTCGGTATCCTTACCACACAGTGTCATATTATCCATCTCATTCTTGGCCATTACTAGTTTCATTTTATCTTCTCCTTCGGGTTTGTAGCCAAAGAAACTCGTGTTGATCATTTGAGTTGGCTATCTCTTTCTAAGTTGTGGGTGTCAGGTGACTTGAGGTTCGAACTCGGGGCACGCCTAGAGGACCATGTAGAGCAATTTATCATTTCGGGTGCACACGAAATCATAAATTGAAATGCATGGAAGACTTGGTGGACCTCGTGTTGGGATTAACAGTCACGTTTGAACCCAATCCCTGACTCTTTCTTATCCTCTTGGTTTAGCATTAGTGATGGGGCTGAGTGTATTGTTCTTGTTTCGGCAGAAGATGTCTGGAAATCGTGGTGAACAAAGTATTGGCGGGATTCGTGAAAGCATCAACTTAACCCCAGAAGAGCTGAAGAATTTAATCCAGTAAAGTGTGACTACTGCTCTTACTGCTCAACAGGCCGCTCAGCAAGGCGTCGGTGGGAATGTCGTTTGTCCTCCACCACCACCTCCTCTGGGCCAGCAGGTGTGTACTTTTAAGGTGTTCATGGAGTGTGAGCCCCACATCTTTGGAGGGGCCGAAAACAACAAAAGGAAACGGGAAAGTGTCGAGAAGGATGTGGCCAAAGCCGAAGTGCATCAGCAGAAAGTAAAGCTTGAAGCTTCAGGGTCATCATCTAGTCAGAAGCAAGGAGGATATACTGGAAAGCTCCCGAAGTGCATCAGGTGTGGATACCATCACGTGGGGTGTTGCGATACGTTTCGTTGTAACCGATGTCACCGTTTTGGTCACCTGGCTAGGGAATGTAGGTCCAACCCTCAGCTGAAGCAGCATAAGAACAACGGGAGTGGGTATACTGGGAAACTACCAGAGTGCAACCAATGCGGGTACCATCATCTCGGAAACTGTGAGAAGTTTCGTTGCAATCGTTGTAAGCAGGTGGGTCATGTTGCCAAAAAACTGCAGAGTTAATCTTCAACCGACTCCAGGTCAAGCGATCGTCCCTGCTCCTGTTCCTCAGGGAAATCGTGGGTGCTATAAGTATGGTGAGCTGGGACATCTCAAGCGCAATTGCCCAAAGCGGATTCAGAGTGGTGTTGGGGCAGCTGGTGGTGACAGAGACAACGGAGGTGGCGATCGTAATGCTCGTGCGATCGTCTTGGGCTCGGGGGAGACCCGTGAGGATCCAGACACTGTGACCGGTGTGTTTTTCTTTCCTAACTTTCGTTATACTTTGGTTTTACCTTTATCCACATCGTTGTGCATTTCGTATCCGTTGAGTGTTTTGTCATTGGTTTTGGTCATTATTTCTCATTCTTTGGGTCGATGGGGGTCCTTTGGAGATGTTACTTGGACGGTACCGGTGGGTTAGTTATACCGATCATAGTAGTCTCCAGTAGGCCTTCGATCGGGGGGGGGGGGGTCTCTTGTCTTGTATTCACATTTGGGGAAGTGGTTTCCCGGTTGTTAGTATCACGTTTTGGTTCACGACCTTCATTTCGTTGCATCTTGGGAGAACGTTACTTGGGCACACACAGAGGCCGACACTCATCACTGTTGAAGCCGAAAGAATCTCGGGACGAGATTTCTTTCAACAGGGGGATGATGTGACGACCCGGAAAATTTTTCTTCCTACTTGTCTCCTTCTCTTCGACTTCGGGAAATTTTCGGGACGAAAATTCTTTCAACAGGGGGATGATGTGACACCCGACAAACTCCGGTTACTAACTTTTTGAAAAAGTCAGTAAGTCTACCTTAGCGAGTTGTGCATACATTACACATGACAGGGTCAGTCGAGTCGAGTCGCGTTAAGTATTGTTCAGGGATCAATGATTCGGAGGATCATTGGGGTTTTAACACACGCAGGTCTCGAGTCCCGGGAATTGGTGAACGAGTGTGAACGTGTTTGTTTTCATGAATTATGTGTTTATAATCTTTATGTGACTTGTCGGTATGTATATACGTGTTTACATATGTTAAAACGGTGATTACACGCGATTGCATGACATTATAGGTGATTACGCAACACAGGGGGCGATTAGGAAGTCACAGGGGGCGATTAGGGGGCTACTCGCCTGATAGGGAGGGAGAGTAGGCCTAATCGTGTGGTGATTGAGGGTGATTAGGCTCTAATCGCCTTCAGCTGAGGGCGATTGGGAGGCCTAATCGCCTGTAGCTGCTGCGTAATCGCCTGACGTGTTTTAAACGACTAGAAACGCCTATAAATACCACCCTTGACCTCTAAAACACCATTTGTGCAACCCTAGCCGTCCCATAACCTATCCCAACTCACAAACGCCCTCTGGAACACGTTTTTGCATCAAAACACACATTTCCAAGCTTTACACATCATTTTCTCCAAAATCCAAGGTGTGTTCTTCATTCCCAAACCTTTATATGATTATGTTTTGTTCCCTAAAGGTCCAGACCTGATTTCTAAACTATTGTGTCTTTGAAAATCTATTAAAAACCGTTTTTAAACAAACCCAAACCCTTATGCATGTTATATGTGTTGTATGTGAATAAAGGTAGGATTTTTATGATTGAAACATGGTTATTCTTGTGTTATGAATGTGTTTCTGACTTAAATGGATTATGATAGTGTTAACGTAGGTGTTTGGAGGTCCATGGTTGTGTATTGTTGATGTTTGGTATTTTGACCCATTTGAATGGCTTTGAATGATTAAGGATGATATGATGTGTTTTGTTGACTAAATGATGTTAGGGTTTGCTTTAGGATGATGCTAGAACAGTAGGATATTATCGGACAACGTTGTTACGGGATGAAATCTAAATATTTGCTATTTAGGGCAAGTTTTTGCATGTTGATGTGATGTTTACATGATAAGTATACTATTTTAGGAAAACACGTGCATTCGGGACTGTTAGAATGATGATAACTTAGGGGTTTTGCTTGAAATATGTTTGTTAATGTTTTGTGATTGATATTCGGTGTTTCCACACGTTCCGGATCTGATTTGGAGGGTTAAACGCGCGAAAAACCGGAACAGACCTGCAGGGGGCGATTAGGGATCCTAATCGCCTATGCTGAAGGCGATTAGGAGCCCAATCGCCTATGCTGAAGGCGATTAGGAGCCAATTGCCTATATTGTATGTCTTATAGCCCCAATCGCCTTCAATGCATGTCTTATAGCCCTAATCACTAGTTAAACCCTGAATTGCATGTCTTATAGGAGCCCAATCGCCTATATGCATGTCTTATAGCCCCTAATCACTAATTAAACTCTGAATTGCATGTCTTATAGCTCCTAATCACTAGTTGACTTTCCCTAATCACTAGTTGACACCTAGGAACATGCTAGAAACCCCGTAACATGCCTAGTAACAGAGTAACACGTGCTCGGACTTATTTGTACGTTATTTGAACTATATGTTAGACTTGTTGAACTTTAACACGTGTTAAGTATTGGTTGCATGACTTGTATGTTTTAGTGTATGAGATGAACACGTGGGATGTCGAGTCTTGTCTCATGTAGTCTGGTTGTCAGTCAAACGCATTTTCAAACACATAATGGTCATGGACTGGACATTAGGGACTAATGAACCCAACGGGTTATTAGTCTTACTTTACACACATCTTATGATAGGTCGCCACTAGTTGGGGCTATCATATCACATAATGGTTTACTCATTAACGGAAGACGCAACCTAAGGTGAGTTCACGGCCCCACATTTTACGGTTTTTGTTTTCGGGGGAGAAACATGCTTAAACTCTTTTATTCAAGGTTGCAGAAGGCGCTAGGCGCTAGGCAGGCGGTGAGGTCCAGCCTAGGGACTAGTCGGGACTAGGCGAAATTAGGCGGAATTAGGCGTTTTGGTATTTTTAAAAAAATTATATATATACACACAGATTTATATGAAAAAAATAGTAAAATACTTAGAAAGTCACATAATACTTCAAATTATGAATAGTTCAAACATCAATATAACAACAAACCAAGTACTTGAAAATCCAAAAAAGTACTCCAAAGATAAATTGTCAATCATCTTGAACCCATTGGTCCAAGATTTGAATACCATCCGAGTCGTATTCAACCTCCTCATCTACCTCCTCCTCCACTTCCTCCTCCTCATCTACCTCCTCCTCCTCCTCCTCCTCTACTTCCTTCTGTACTTCCTCATCTTCTTCCTCCTCCTCCGACTCAAATTCTTCATCAATGAGTTCTCTCGCACTCGTTTTAGCACTTTTCCCCACATCCTTGGCTCCACCAACACTTGTCCCCGCTTTTGTCCTAGCACTTGTTCGATTTCTCAACATTTCATCAGTACCTGCGGCTTCACTAACAGTTTTCCAAGTTAGACCCGGTTCAACTTCGTCTTCATCTCCCCCATCAACAATCCACTCTTTAGCCCCATTACCATCTTCTGCTACAAGCACCTCGCGATTTCTCAACTTTCTTTTCTTGTTTCTCTCCATTGAGTTTGCATTAAATTGAACAAAAACAAGATCGTTCAATCTATTCGCCTCTAGTCTATTTCTTTTTTTTGTATGTACCTATGAAGTTCAAAATAACAATAAACTAAATAACAAGTTCAAGTAAAATAACATGTATTTATTAGATTGATTAACATTTAAAGTCACATACCCCTTCAAAAATGCTCCAATTTCTTTCGCAACCCGACGAACTAGTAGTTAAAGAAAGAATTCTTATAGCAACCTTTTTCAAATTCGGAGCCATGCTACCATAATTTTCCCACCAAGTTGCTACATTATGAATACAAACAATATACATATTTAAATTGCAAATATAAAATGATAAAACAAGAATATTGTTAATTATTAAAACTACTTATTACCCGGATCGTAATGTTCATTGTTGAACTCACATGCTCTGAGCGCGACTGGACGTTCAAACTTACCTTGCTTTTTCTTGTAAGCAGGTAACTCAATATCCAAGATTTTGTTTTGCATCTCATAATCGCCGGAAAAAAGAACACCAATAAAATCAATCACCGCATCATTTGCATCCAAATCTTCTCGAGCCTCCTTATCATTATAGTAATAATATGGGTTTAAAATGTAGGCCGCCATATGTAAGCACGTGTCAAGCCTTTTGGATGATATTTTTGAAATAATCTTCATAATAGCCTTGCATTCCTTTTCATCATTGTTCAAGGCCAATGCAATTTCCTTTTTAGCCCTTTTAAGCTCACCATAAATAAAACCCATAGAAGGCTTCCAATCGGCATCTACCATCCGGAGGACTTTGACTAACGGTGAAAACACTTTCAAACATGTTGAGACACCACTCCAAAATTCGGGAGATACAACCATTGCATAAACCATTTTTCCTTTTTTTGATTCAGAAAGCTTACATGCTTCCCACTCAGCACTTGTAAACATTCCCCTAAGTTGAGACCTTTTTTCCATCAAACTTTGTAAGGTGAGAAACGCGGATGCAAATCTTGTAACTCCCGGTCTCACAATATTTCTTTTTTTTGTATATTTTCTCATCATTGCCAAAGACTTGTGATGAGAATATATAAAAATTGTTAACTTTTTTGCTTGATCGATAGTTTGCTTGTATCTTTTTAATCCACCAATACCTTCAAAATAAATAGAGTCACATAAACATTAGTAAACAATAAACAAAGTTAAAATATATAATAAAATACAAAAGATTAAACTTGTTACCTTCGAGCATGAGATTAATAGTATGTGTCGCACACGATGTCCAAAAGATTTGTGGTCTTTTTCTCTTCAACAATTTAGAAGCACCGATGCATTATCAGTCACAACTTGTACTACATTTTCCGGACCAATTTCTTCAATTGTTTTATCAACATATTCAAATATGTATTCACTTGTATGAGCGTCATCGGAACATTCTTTGGATGACAAGAAAATAGTACCCAACTTCGAATTGACACATAAATTCATGATGCTTCTTCTTTGTCTGTCGGTCCATGCATCGGTCATGATAGAGCATCCTATATCTTTCCATTCTTCTTCATATTTTTTTAACTCAACTTTTTTCTTTTCAACACTCTTTTTTAAATAAGTTTCACTCATCTCATATCTTGTTGGAGGCATACCATTAGGTCCTAATTGGCCAATCGCTTCCATTACCTTTGTGAAGGCATCACCTTCAAAGGTATGAAAGGGAATTGACTTTTGGTACGCCCACTCACATATGTATTCTTTTACTCGACCCATTTGTTCTTTAAAAAAACATTATTAAGATTGCTTTGTTTAGTCTTTTCTTTGGGGTCTTGGGAAGTAGAACTTGCATATCTATGCATTGGACCAAAAGATTTAGGTCCCTTTAACTCCCCAAATTCATCATCAAGGTCAATTGGTTCGGAACCATCAATATTCACCTCGGATCTCAATTCTACATCCCTTTGTTGTTTAGCCTTCTTTTTATTTTTTACCTCACTAAGAGCTTCTCTAACCTTCAATTGATCCTCTTTTGTTGCTTTTTTACAAGAAACAACATTACTACCACTTCCCGCGATATGTTGTTTTAGTCTATAAACTCCCCCGGACATTAACTTGCCACATAAAAGACATTGAGTTTTGTCTAAGTTCGTTGGATCCACCAACTTTCCATAATCCCAACCAATATCACCCGATTTTCTTTTAACACCATCATTTGCCGTTGAGTCCATTGATTCGATACAAATACAACAACTTGCAAAAACAGTAGACATAACAATAAACATAAATAAACAACAAAGGTCATGATATCTCATCTTATATACCTATATACTGAAGTACTAACTGAGAACAAAACAAAAAAAAAAAAAACAAACTCAGCCCCTAAACTGTAAACAAGCCATCAAACAATGACCCAAACTTCATTCAACAATCAAACATAATAATTAATAACAAAAACCCATGAAAAATGAACATAATCACTGAACAAAAGCAGTGAAAAAGGCTGAACCTACTAACCGATAGATCGAGAGAGAAGTAGAGAACTAACCCACGAGCAGAAGACAGAAGACGGTGAAGATCCACGAGCAGAAGCAGAAGACGTGAAGACAGAAGAAGGAGTAGAGCAGAAGCAGCTTCTTTTGCTGCTCTATAATCGTTTTTTTCATAAAGAAGGAGTAGGGTTTATAACAAAATGGGCTGGAAGTTTAATTGGGCCTGAAAATTTTAAAAAATTGGCCCACCGCCCAGCCCGCCTGGCCCACCGCCCAGCCCGCCTACCACCGCCTAAAGCTCGCCTAATCGTCAAACAGCCTAATTCACCGCCTAGGTCATTTTTCCGATAAAAGTCACCGCCTAGCGCCTAGGCGGCGCCTAGGCGACCGCCTAGGGCGCTTTTTGCAACCTTGCTTTTATTACACATTTTCATGTTATACTATGGCTAACATCTTATTACTATACGGTTCATCTAAGTCCCTTAGAAACCACTAATACGGGGATGTAGCGGGGAAATATGGATAGCGCTATTGGGAACTGACAAGCCCCACTCGACGGCTGGAGGCTGGGCGGGTGCATATTGTCTCTAAGCACACAAGGCGTACCGGCGATGACGGTAGTCCGTAACTATAGGGTTACACAGTTACATAGTAACAACACAGTCAGCAATGGTTTCACCCGTAGTAGTAATATCACATAACGCCTAGCTAGCGTTCACATAAGCATAGTAGTAACAACAACAACCTGTTTTCAAGGATGGTCTTAAACGTTTAAATAAAACCTGTGAACTCACCAGCATTATATGTTGACTCTTTTAGCATGTTTTCTCAGATCGCTAAGGTAGCAGCGGTCAGCTAGGCGCACGGAGTCGCACTGGAGTCATACTCGCGTCTAGGATCATTTATGCATGCTTTTGGATTGTCAAACTCTTAAACTTATGTTTCTATTTACGCATGACTTTTGTAAACTTTAATGCTTCCGCACTTTCAAATGTTGGTTTTAAATCTTATGCATGATTTTATTTACGTATGTTTTTACATTTAGACGTTGTTTATTGTGACCGTTGACTTGGATCCTAGTGTGTCACACGCCTCGCGGTGGAACTCCGCTTGTGGAAATATGAGGGTGTGACATATCTTTTGATTTTTCTCTAATAATTTTTACTTCATATTTCTTGTATATATGTTATTCTGTGTGAAGGTTTTGATTTTTTGTGTTGGTGATGGTGACACATGTTAGTGTATGCCCAACTAACACGTGTTATCCTTTTTGCAGGTGTTGAGATGTTTGTGTTATAGATGAAGATGGGTGTCAAGACGAAGCATATCAAGATCTTTTTATGTTGTTAGGATAGTTTTTTTTATCATTCACAAATAATTATGTTTGTATGAAACGTTTTCTCATACGTTTTATTGTTGATTGTTATGATCGTTTTATCATTTTCTTAAATAAATATACATTTTATGTGTTCTTTTTTTTGTTCTTTTAGCATATGCATGTTAACACATGTTATGATGTGTTAATATGTGTTTAAGGATTCCAACTAACATGGTTTAAAGGGCTCATGTGGCATACGTTATTAATATGATGTTCACAAATTAACGTGATAATTATTTGAGTTTAACTAATTTACTAATTCAATATATAACATGTGTTAAGGTTTCAATTTTTTTGTATTAGTGCGTACTGATGTGTCACGGTTCAATTAACACGTGTTAGTGATTCTAACACATGTTTGTATTAGTGCCTACTGATGAATCTATCCCAATTGACATGTGTTAGGGTTCAATTAACATGTGTTAGTGATGCTAACACATGTTAGTATATGTCCAACTAACACCTAAATTGACTCAGTTAACATTTGCTAGTTACAAATGTTTAATTATTAAAAATAATTAATGTAGGAGGTTCTATGAACAACCACCGGAATTCAAGCTGGCTACTCAGTTAACATTTGTATCATCTTTTTAATTGTTTAGATTTATATGAAATTAATTTATTACACACAATGTTGATTGAAAATAGTTGGTCGGCCAAAAATATCATTGACGTTGCGAAGGGGAAAATAAAGTCACAAAGCAAAAACATAACTTTTTATGTGAGAATGAGAATATAACATGTGTTAAGTTTACCTATTTTTCCAGTTGTTCGATAACTTTTTAAGTTTTTTTACTTTTGAATATATTCAAATTTGGAGATCCATGTACCTTGTTTTTGTTACCACATATTTATACGTTATTAGGTTTCTAAAAGACATACACATGGAGATCCATGTATTTTAAATTTTTAGGTCGTGTATCCGACAAAAGAAATACATAGGGTTGTTAGGTAACTAAAACAAGGGATCCTCATCAAACCAAACTTGTCCCACTTACCGGCAATGACGTTTTCCCAAGCTACCAACACATGTTACCAAAACATACACAAGTCACAATGCATATGTTAGCAAATACATTGGTCACAATGCATATGTTAGTAAAGGGGCAGGAGGGTGTAGTCTTAATGTTTCTTTTATCACCATTTCCATGTATGTCATATTTGTGATATCCAATAAAAGTCACAATACATATGTTAACATGCTGGGAAAAGACACACATGTGTCATTCAATCTTACACAAGACAACTGTTAACAGTGTACTAATATTTAAGTCACTTACCATAAGTATGATCATCAACCATACATATATTAACAGTTTACTAATACATATGTTACCAAATCTTACACATGACATGCATATGTTACCAAAACACATAATAATGAAACAGTATATTATACGTTAAAAATACAAGGTCATATTTCTTAAAATCAACGTTCTTTTGATAAATCCTCTTCTTTTTGTCATCCATGGGAACTGGGTTTCCATTAAGAACATTTGATAAATCCTTTCTACTTACCACATGTGATATTTTGGAACCTACTTACAATTGGTAAATCCTTTCTACTTACCACTGCTTTTGTCCTGACAAAGAGGTGCAAATACGCTTCGTCTAATCTGAACGTCTCTTCATAGGTTAAAACCTCAGCCCAACAATTGATTAACCATTCAACACGTGCATACTGCCTGAGAGACTTTAACATACTACGAATGGCCTCCACATTACCAAAGCTTCTAAACAAAAGCTCACTGCATCTGTGGGTAGACGTCATTAACATTGTATAGAATAAAATGTTATCAACAAAACAATCAAGATAGCGACTTACTTAGTAACATAAATAACAAACCTGTACACTCGCCTCCCAGCCCCATCTTTCTATAAAACAAGGAACAAACCTGCAAATTAACACAGGTTAGCAAAATTATTAACACATGTTTATTAGTAAATGTTAAGACATGATAAATCAAGCACAATGTACAGCAAATTATTAACACATGTTGTTTATCAGGAAAATTATTAACACATGATAAATCAAACACAATGTACAACGTTTTAAGATACTGGACAACAATAGTTCATTACTCTCCTATTTTTACCCTCCAGTTTTAGTACATACCCAGAGCACGTTTGGCATCTCCTAAACTTTCACGTCCGGTGTCATCTGACCCTACCGTTCGTCTCGTGGGGTCATCCGATAGAATAACAACACTCTTAGCAGATCTTTCCTTTTTCTTTTGTCTGTAACAACAATAACAAAAAATCATCATCGCCCTATCATCATATATGTAAACATAAAATTGTATGAACAATAACAAAAAACCAATAAGAAAACTTTTATGCATAATTTATTTTGTAACCTAGGCCCTGTAACCTCTATAACAACTATAAAATAGGGCAATTAAACCCAAAACTATTTTAGCATCCCACCCAACTACTTTTATGCCTTTTTATAAATAAATAAAAAAATCAGGAATGAAACCCCCAAAATCACATATATTATAACCATTTTCTTTGTGTATTGATACCAGGATGAAACATAATCGGAGGTGTGACCCAAAAAACCAAGAAAACCATACCTTTCAGACAAACGATCCCGTTTCCAGCTTCTAATTTTAGACGTCAGGCTCCACATGAATGCTCACATCTTATACGCTTTGTCTTCTTCAGCAAGAACTTATTTGTAGAGGTTAGTGATGATCTTTGAGAGAGAGAGAGAGAGAGATGTAGAAGAAAGAGGTGTAATGATCATTAGAGAGAGAGACAAAGAGATGTTCAGAGGTGTAATGAGCTTCTTTAGGCCTATGTATTGATGTTTAAGAGAGAGGGTGAAGGGGAGGGTGAAATTGAATTTGATACAATATACAGAGAAAGAGAGAGAGAGAGGGGGATGATATGATGAGAGAGGGATGATATGATGGTCTCTTCCATGTAGAGAGTTCAATAACCAATGCAATGCCAATTACCCAATATACCCTTTTCCTAATATAATATCAATTAATGGAGAGTGATTTAGTCAAATGGTGGGACCATTAACCACAACCATTGATCATGCTTGATCAATGGTTGTGGTTGATTTTAGTGAGTTTACTCAAATAAATAGGGTTTTCTCTAGAACCTTACCATATATATATATATATATATATATATATATATATATATATATATATATATATATATATATATACATATATTATATATATTATTTTCACATTGAATGACAAAATCAGTTAACGGTGGTGTGGTTTGTTTGTGGGTGATTAGTACAAACAACCCGGATTCGAGGCTGGTACTTACCCGTTTTTTTTATTTCATTTTTTATGTAATATTTCTCTATTTTTTATTCATTTAGATACATTAAACATGAAATATTCATAATTAATTCATTTTTGATCAAAAAATTATAAAACTTTAGGTGTCGTATCTTGATACTATATAGAAAATTATCATAATTTTATTTTCCAGAAATAATTAATTTTCGTGTTTTTTTTATTAATTTAAACGTTTTAAACATATTTAACTGATTAAAAATTAATTTTTGAATGGTTTTTATACCAAACTTTTTGTAGAATATTTATGACACATTAGAAACTTAATTTCAAATTATTGGTTCGGAAATATTTTGCTTTTATAGATTTTCCTATTTTTAATCATTTAAATACACTTTAACTTCAATAAATTAGTTTTAAATACAAATAAAATGAGTTAAAATATGGAATTTTTTTTGGGTATTTCTCATCATAATACAAATAATTTTCATTATAATATTATTTTTGAAGCATATATGGTATTTAATTGTATTTATATTTATTTAAATGCACTAAACCATTTATTAATTCATAGAAATTTAAATCTGTTTTATAATTTTCTTTCTTTTATAAAACAAAAATATTTGGAAAAATTACAGAAATCGTCTTTTATGTTTACAACGTTTTTCAGTGGTTGTCCTTTAATTTCAAAATTGACGAGAATCGTCCTTTATGTTGTAAAATCTTGCAGGTTGTCGTCCTTTAGTAATAACCTGGTTAGTTTTCTTGGTTAAATCATGTCACCTTCTTGTGAAATTACAAAATGACCCTCACCCAACCATCTCCTCCACATCCGACCTCTGACCTCCTCACCTTAACCCTCCCCTCTATCCCCGTCCAAACCCATCTCCATCGCCTCCGACCTCACCCACCTCTACCTACGACCCCAGCCATCTCCTCCACCTCCGTCCTCAGCCATCTCCACCACCGCCCTAACCCCTCCCTTTCATTGCCTAAGCCTGCTAACAATTCATTTCTTTTAAACCCATTCTCCCCTCCCACCCACCTCCGACCTCAGCCATCACCATCACCACCAACTTCTAACCGGTCACCATCGCATGTGTGACTACGTCGATCCCCACCACCATCATCCCCATAACATCAATAGATCTGATTGTCGACATTTTCAGATCTGAGGTTGCAGATATGAGGGTTTTGAATATGAGGTGAACGGGGTTTTGGATTTGATGGTTTCAGGGGTTGAATGATGGTTGTCAGATTTTAGCATCATTGAGGGTGGTTAGGGTTGTTACAGGTATTGAAGAGAGAAGTGGGAGAGCAACGATGGATGGGCACCGGTTGAGAGAGAGATGGGGGAGGCAACCGGAACTACGACCAGAGTTCAGTTCGAGGTGGTGACTGGTGTCTTATTAGAGAAAGATGGGGGCATAATTCTCATTTTGCCAAACTTAACCACGAAAACTAACGAGGTTAGTGCTAAAGGACGAGACCTGCAAGATTTTAAAACATAAAGGACGATTCTCGTCAATTTTGAAGTTAAAGGAGAACCACTGAAAAATGTTGTAAACATAAAGGACGATTTCTGTAATTTTTCCAAAATATTTTATGTTCAAAAGTCATAATCATCAATATTTGACTCTATAACTTATATTTATTTGTTCAAGATATTTCTAATTATCGTAATTATTTACAATTATAGTTAAAGGAATTAATTTGATTCTTTTGTCCCAATTATTTGGAAACTATTTTTTTTAAATAAATATTTTATTGGTAATAATTATATTACCTAATCATTCTTACAAACTTTAATCATATTAGACACATATTAATTTGTTTATCGCAAAAACTCTAATTCCCCAAATTGATTTAGCAAACCCTAATGCCTTAGAAACCTAGATACCATAAACTTTTAAGACATTCCATTTATTAGTGTTCTTAAAAATTATAGGTAGAATTCTTCAGAATTCTTATTCCTTAGCTCACGTCAGCTTAAGTTGGATTGTGATCGTTTTCGCAAACTGGGAGTATACTTATCCACTTTTTGAGTTTTACACTTTTGTGGTGAAACATCTACACATATAAAAACTTACACATACACTTACACATAATCTTTTATACGTTTACAACATATACATGTCTCATTATCTTTGTGCTTTATGCGAGACTTATGCGTAGTTTACTTACATTGAGTGCTCAAAATCGTTATCTAGACTTAACTAAAGTTAAGGTGCTCAAATGAACAAATGCTCAAATACTCAAAATCGTTATCTAGACTTAACTTAGGTTAAGGTGCTCGAATAGACGTAACACATGTTACGGTGCTCAAATCATTTTAAAACATGTCAGGAAGCTTTGTGTGAATCATATTCGTTTGACTTTGTCACGTTTGTTTACTATGTGTTTACATAATGCTTTGATAAATTTTGACACATGAGTTGTAAAACATATTCTTTAAACTTATTTTATATGAATACAAACCAAGAATGCTCACCAACATTATTTATGTTGACAAAATTATTTTCGTACATGTTTTAGGTTGATTGTTGAGATATTTCATGTAGGACATGTGGACTTAGTAAAGACTTAATCAAGACAACGTCTGGAATAGTATTTTTACTTGTTGATATTTGTAATTGTAACTTGAAGCGTTGAATAAAATATTTACACTTTAATACCATGAGCTTTTGAACAATCGTCACTACGTGACACGACGATGTTTCCGCTATCGGTTGGGGTGTTAAATAATGATTTGTAAAACTCGATTTATGACCCTTTTAAGTTGACCTAAATTTTCAATCCAAAAATCATATTTGACATTCATTCTTATAAATTCATAAATAAATATCTAACCAGATCAAATCACACATATTTGTACTTGCTGAAATCCTCACATCATAAACAATATCCTAGCATCAAGTGTCAATAAATTTGAGCACTCAAAGATCAAGTTATAACTCATACAAGTTAGCACATCAAATTTGTCCAAGTTTTTAAACATGCATAAACTCATTATTTTCAAACCCTAGATTCATAAAACAACCGAACAACATCAAAATCATGCTATACTACATCTTTATAATGTTAATCATATTCAAACTCAAAAGATTCATAATAAATATCAACTACAATTAACCCTAGATCATTAACAACCTACACATGCAAGTTTTCATGCACAATCCATCACATAATGATAGAATCATGTTAATATTCATGTTAATCAATATTATTACCCATGTTAATGTTTTTAAAATCTCACATCAGATCTGGACAAGTAGGGTTTGTTGTTTTAAAACAAGATTAAAAGTATTAACACATAAGAGAATGATTAATATACCTCAAGCTCTTCGATTAATCGATCCTAACACGTCTTAAGCTCTTAGAATGATGATTTTAAGGTTTTATAGTGGTTAAGAAGGGTTATTTTCGTAAGGAAGGGTTTGTAGTCAAATTAGGGTTGTGTTTATGATAAAAGAGGGTTAAAAATTGATTAAATAGGTGTTAAATCAACCTAAATCATCAGATAGTGCTCATGCGTTCAGCAGCACCCTTGTATTCATTTTTTTTCTTTTTCTAATAAAACTAAATAATAAACCTTATTATTAATTACCTACAATACTACCAAAGTATTTATGTTGTAGTTTCAGGTCCCAGTTCATCCCGACTCGGTCACCAACCCGATAACGTTTAATCACGTAATGTTACCAATTATCCAATACACGTATCCAATACATAGTCACGTATTTGCACATAATTTCAAACACATAAAACACAATACACGTATTATATAGTTTCACCAACGTTCGGGGTTCAAGACTCGTGTATGCAATCCGGTAATTTCCTGAATTACTGTTTGTACAATTATTAACCCATAACAGTGTACCGTTTGACTCAATTAACTAACCCTAATAAAGTAAAATGCTACGAATATATGTATAAGTAAACTAGAGTTTAGTTAAAGTGTTAACCTGAAAATGAGGGGTATGAAAAGCTCAAAAGAAGATAAAGAATGTCAGCATGATGATTCAAGGCAAGCGCTGCAAACACAAAAGCAACAAAAGAAAAACAGATCAAGTATCCGAGTGGAATGAGCAACAAGTATGTTTTCCTGTGGTCCATGGGGGACCTCCATCTACTTGCGCCTTGATCATAACAGCCATCTTCGGCCATTACAAAACAGCAAGAGCCTTCATGGACACATGTTGTCACTCGGACATCATGTACGAGCAATGTTTCAACTTGTTGGATGTGGAAGACAATGGGCGCCTGCGGCTAGTATACTCACCTATCATGGGGTTTTCAAATGAAGTGGTTCACCCAATGGGAGAGATCACATTTGAGCTGACAATCAGTGATGGCAAGAATTCAAAAATGAAAGAGATTGACTTTCTAGTGTTACCAACTAGATCCAAACATGACATCATTTTGGGACGCGACGTCATGGAAACATAAAACATGGTCACATCACCACTGCATGGCACAATTGGATTCCCCAAGTTAGAAGTTGTAGCCATAGTCTGGGCAAACAGGAAATGCGCAATGGCGGAAGAGTCACATCCAACCATAGTTATTAAGCTAACAACTCGAAGAAAAGTAGGTTTTAAACCCAAAGTTCCTAAGCAAACCATAACTTTGGGACCAGTTATATCAGAGAACATCCGTGATAATTTGAAACAATTTCTCGTTAGAAACAACGATGTCTTTGCGTGGCAACTATCAGACATAGTGGGGTCCCGCGTGTTATGGCTCAACACAAGCTTAACACATATCGATCAGGGGGTCCCATCGAACATAAGCATAGAAGAATGGGCGCTAAAAAAACCAAAGCAATGAATGAGCAACTGGAAGAGCTGTTGAAGGTATGGATCCCGTGCGAAACCCGTTACCAAACATGGGTGGCAAATCCTGTTATGGTAACCAAATGTACTTGCAGGTGGAGAATGTGTGTCAATTACAAAGATATGAACAAAGTTATCAAAAAGACTGCTACCTACTCCCAGAGATCGACCTAAAAGTCGATTCTCTTGCGCCATTCCGGTTCAAATTATTTCTTGATGCCTAGAAAGGCTATCACCAAATTCAAATGGCGGTAGAGATAAGGACAAGACAACGTTCAGAACAGATAAAGGAGTTTTCTACTACGCCAAGATGCCATTTGGCTTAAAGAATGTAGGTGCCACATGCCAAAGGCTAACGAATCGCACCTTCAGCCTCCAGATTGGTAAGAACCTGGAAGTGTATGTGGATGACATGGTGATCAAGAGCAAACAAGAAGACCATATGTTGAAAGACATAGATAAGACATTTAATGGTCTGCGTAAGATCAGTTGAAGCTCAATCCGAGCAAATGCGTGTTTGGTATGGAGGAGGGCAAGTAATTGGGGGTAGTCATCATCACTAAAGTTGGTTTTCGCCCTAACCCAGAAAAGATCCAAGCAATTGAGTGCATGCCCTCTTCATCAACTCTTAAGAGGTACAAACTCTAAATGGATGATTGGTGGCGATCAACAGGTTCCTTTGCCATCACGGCAGAAATCTATCCCATAAATCAAAACATTGAAGAATTTCTTGAAGAAGAACCAATTCAGGTAGACACCAGAAGCTAAAAAGGTGTTCCAAGAAATGAAAAAAAAAGAACTATATGATGGACTTACCCACACTGACCACTCCAATCCCTAAAGAGCCCTTCACGTTGTATCTGTGCATAGCAGAAATGGGAGTCAGAGTGGTCCCGAAGGTGGATCGCAAACTTATACAAACTCCAATATACTACATCAGCAGGGTCCTTACTGACGCGGAAACAATATACTCTATAATGGAAAAGCTAGTCCTCGCCTTGGTGCACGCCTCACGCAGGCTCCGCAGATACTTTCAAGGACACCCAATTAATGTACTGACAGACTACATGTTGAACAACGCCTTGAGCAAACCTGAATTATCAGGTAGATTGGTAAAATGGCCAATCGATTTGGGTGAACACACAATCAATTATAAGACACGCCCAACCTTGAAAGGATAGTTTTAACTGATTTCCTCGCAGGGGTACCTGAAGAAAAAAATAAAAGAATATAAAGCCGAACAAGAAATACAAATGGTAGATGATAAAAAAGCAGTCGGTCCCTTTACACTGACGGCACATCAAAATGATGAAGGCGCAAACGTGGGCTTAAGAATATTGAGCCCAGAAGGAAATGAATTCACCTACGCGATTCGACTGGAGTTCCAAAGTACCACTAATGCGGCTGAGTATAAAGCTTTGTTGGCGGGACTCTGGATCGCGCTAAAGTTAGGTGCAAAACACGTGGCTGCACATGTCAATTCAATGTTGGCAGCGGGATAGATCAACGGATGTTATGCAGCGAAGGACACATCCATGATCTCTCCTAGAAAGCCGCGGAAGCAAGAAAAATAAAACACAAAGCCCTGCAATATGAAATGACTCATGGGGTCTTGTACAAAAAATCTTACCCAGACTCGCTGCTGAGATGTGTGGACGCGGACAATGCAGATTACTTGATAAGAGAAATACATGAAGGAATTTTTGGACTGCGCATGGTGTTAGGAAAAATCATGAATGCGGGATACTATTGGTCAAGTATGCACCTCGAGGCTTTGAAGGTCATACGCCAATGTGGTTCATGCCAGCGACATGTGCCAAAAACCATGCGCCCCAAGAATGACTTGATTCCTGTCACATCTGCATAGCTATTTCAAAATCGGTGATAGAAATTGTGGGCCCGTTCCCCAAGACAACATGTAAATGAAAATTCATGATTGTGGCCATAGACTATTTCACTAAGTGGGTCGACGCAAAACCATTGGCGGAAATCACAGATGCGCATGAAAAGAAATTCATCTAGGAAATCATCATATGTCGCTTTGGCCTCCCACTAAGCATAATAACCGACGACGACATGCAATTCGCAGATAAAGGGTTACTAAAATGATATACGGATCTGCACATCCGGCCAATCTTTACTTCTGTCCCTCACCCGCAAGGAAATGGTCAGGTTGAGCATGCAAATAGAATTTTGGTTGAAGGGATCAAGGCGTGGCTAGGAACCAAAGCTCGCGCATGGGCTAAAAAGCTACCAAACGTGTTATAGATGCATATTTCATATATGTGTCTGTAGCTTTCAGGTCGTCTAGTCGATAATATGTTGTTTGTATAGTTTATGTTAGCTTTATATGTTTTGGTTCGGGTAGTCGTGGGGTCGAACCAAAACCAGATGTTTTGGTTCGGCACAACGCAGGGTCGAATCAGTTGATTTGGACCCTCGCAAGGTTGAATGGAACTTAGTCTATATATAGGAGGTTGTTAGTGATGTTTATCAGTTAGTTGTCAGTTTTGTCAAGTTCCATTCGTGTCCAAATGCTATCCAGAGTGTTCTAGAAGTCAGTATTATCATTAACAAAGTCGGTAGTGATTATTATGAAGTTAATAATTAATGAAAATCTTGAAAATGAAACTTTACGTGTTTCGATATAGATTTTTATCATTTTGCTCGATCGTAAGGGTTTCCACACCTAACGGTTCACACATCGTGTGGATAAAACGTTTATTGAAGAAAATATGATCATGAACTCTGGATAGGTTGAATGGAAATTGACAACAGGTTGAATAAACTTTCTTAGTACTCATTCGTGCTAAATTTGGCACGAATAGGAGTTATTTCTTTTTCATTTGAGCTTTACATTCTCATTTGTGCTATCAACCTTTAAATGCGTGTTTACGTTAGGTCGAACCAAACTCAGATTCTTTCATCCGTGCTAACTAAAGGGTCGAATAGGAAGTTATATTTTTGGTTCGTGCTCTCGAACATCAAAACAGAAATTTGTCTAAGTGTTGGAACTTTTTCAATATGGATAACATTTGAGGATTTCCGATGAACCCATCCAACACGACTCAACAACAACAACCACCGACGAATCCATAGCAATTTGCAGCAGAGAAAGGAAAGCAGGTTTCACAACAACCGCAACAACCGATGGTTAACTATTGGGCGGTTTTGGGTCCGACTCAACCTATTGTGCGACCTCCTACTCAACCAATGTCGGATTATTGGGGTGTTGCAGCAGCCGCAGCTGTTCAAAATCAGACAACAACAACTATCTCAACGTTGATGAATGACCTATCCACCGGAAATGGTAACCGACCCCCAAAGTTGATGGATATGTCTGAGTATCCATCATGGCACAAGGGGCTTAAGATTTATTTGGAAGGGTTAGATGGTGGAGAAGCATGGAAAGTGTTATAGCGTGGGTATGTGCAACCTATGGTGGAGAATTCAAACACTCCAGTTGCATTGGATGATCTGTCTGATGCTGAGAAGAAAACGTATGCCGCTGAGAAGAAAGCATACTCACAGTTGTCACAAGCGTTAACAACCGACATGTTACCTCAATTTGGGCCTTGTGTAACATCAAAACAACTGTGGGAAGCTCTTAAAAGTATAAATGATAGGAATGAGAAAACAAAGAAGCTCATAATGGATGAGTTGAAGAAAGAGTTTGAGAACTTCAGTTTTGTTGGGAATGAGACTTTAAAGGAGTTGAAAAGTTTGCAGATGCTGTGCTAGTGTATTGGAGACAACATGTTGAAGTCTTAAAGGAGAAAGATTCATTTCCTTTTTGGACTTTGAATGAGTTTATTCAAAGATTAGAAAACACGGAGATTGAAGAAAATAGAAAGGCGAAAAGAGCACAGATTCTACAGAATCCGGAATTGTATTATGCTAGTTCTTCTTCTTCAGTCATTCCTAATGTTAGTGTGAATTCAGCACCACAAACTGCTTTCGTTTCAAGGGTTGAATCAACCAATTCTGCTAGCTATTATGGAGTTCTATCATCTTCTTCATATACACCAACTCAAGCTCCAATGCAATCCGCACCATGGTTAGCTGCTCCAATGATGAATATGACTCAACAATCTTCATCTAATGTTGGACAAGCACCTTCAAGCTCAAGTTCTATCGTGTTAGAAACTTCTAACATGGATAATGTGACTGTAGAGGTGGCTCAAAAGCGTGTTGCTTTATTATCAGCTTTTGTTGCATATTACAATGGACTTGTAGGTAGTCAAATTGGAAACAACAATTTGACCAATGAAGATTATTCTCAGATTGATAAAGATGAGATGGAGCTTATTGATATTTAATGGGCATTCACAAGTGTGGTTAGGAGAGCTCATGAATTCATGGAGCGCACTAGGAGAACTTGTAGAGGATCGGATTGTAAGAAATGAATTACATAATCCTACAAATAGAGTAATCTAGGTGCGAAAACCCTAGATCGCATGCAAAATGATAGAAAACAAATCAGAACACGATTAATTCCATTTTCATAAACATTTTCATTCATAAACAATTGATTATACTTGATATAGCTTAGGTTTACAATGAAAACTAATAATCAGAACGTTCTAGACCTCAGAGAGAACACACACACAAAACATATCACAAATGACCAACAACTTAGACTCAAAACAAAACAAAAACTATATATAGGCAACCTCATTCGACCCTACATATAGATCGAATGAGTCCCTTCGACCTCATCACCATATTGAACCAATAAACAAACATATCAAAACTTCCTTCGACCTTCTCTAAATCTCCTTCGACCTCACGACAAGTCGAATGGGCCTTCTAATTATCAACATCTTCAAAATAAACGCCGTATAATGTCAATCCAAAGCGATAGTCACATCCGTGCACTTACAAACTCCCCCTTGACTATTGCTTGGATTGTTGTCGTTCATGATCAAGCGCCTTGTTCATTAGTTTGATCCGGAGAATCTTCTTTTGCTTTTTGCTCATTTCAGGTTCTAATTTGTGTTTGTGCAAACCTTTCTTCACTTCACGAACTTTCACATACTTTCCCAGCTTCTTGTTGTAATCACACCCAACGTTCACATCCCATGCGAAGCAAAAACACACAACCTTGTAATACCTCCAGGCTTGTTCTAGATCTTCAACATCAAAATGAATAGGATTGAAATACAGTATGTTGATGTCATCAGCCAAACAGTTAATTAACCACATCGGGTCAAAA
Source organism: Ambrosia artemisiifolia (assembly GCA_032199755.1). NCBI lineage: Eukaryota > Viridiplantae > Streptophyta > Magnoliopsida > Asterales > Asteraceae > Ambrosia > Ambrosia artemisiifolia. Next base: position 22,088,567 of record CM063523.1, read on the forward strand.
ACTCTGATCTTCTTGCACATTAGCTTAGGATCTTTATCTCTCTGCACAATCACTGCTTCATTCGTCTTCCATTCATAATACCAGAAGTTAAAGTCTTCGTTGATATTTTGTTGTATCGGCATCAAAGGAATTCTCTTCATCACCACATGAGGCTTATACTTCAAAGTCACTTTCTTCATTCTAGTAAATGGGATCAATCTCTTTATGTTCAATCCGTTTAGGATATTGAGGCCTAAACATATCCCATTTGGTTCTGCTTTCCCATGACATCTTATCAGTAAACCATCCTACCACATCGTTATTCACAAAAGCACCACTCATCGTGTGTCTACAAACCTCTCTAACAACCCAATACGGCAAGGTCTTGATATCATGGAATGTGTAAAAGTACAAGATCCCTTTTTCCCGCTTCACACCTATGCACCGCAGTTGTCTCAAGTACTTCCATCCCAACGCTCTTCCTTTGAAGACTTCGTTGTGATATTTGTAGAAAACTCCCTGCACTTCTGCCTTAGGTCTATTTGCTTCCTTCACTTTCAACTTTCTCAACATATCTTTCAATTCATCCGATTGTTTATACATTTTTTTTCTGATCAACATCTTTCCTAAACACTTCTTCTAAAATCTTCTTACCTTTCTGCTTAGCAAGTTTTTCAGCTTCATCAAGTGTTTGTTCGTTGATCTCAGGAATCACTACGTTTTCTTTCTGCTTGTAGTACTTTGGATACTCTTCATGAGACAAATCTTCAATCTTAACATCTTTTAAATCTTCAAGAGGAATTGGAATGTCTGTGTTCTCAAGCATTGGAGGATTGTACCCTTCATGATAATTTGACATGCCTCTCCTCCTTCCAATCCCATACCTTCGAGATGAATCTTAAACCTATTCTACAATTGATAATACTCTGACATGTCCAACAGCTTATGAGGACGATTCCCACTTCCCGATGATAAGTCATTGATCAAAGTAGTAATAGCATTTGAAGTCTGATTCTGCACCACTGCTGCTGCAACACCGCTAAAAGCAGTCACTTGTTGTGGGGATTGAGTAACATGTGGCAGTGTTGAACTTGTCATAGCAATGTAGTTGATCGGCTGTGTCGACTGTGTGTTCGTCTTCTGAGAAGCAACTGCCCACGGATTCATAGGAACATGTTGTTGTTGTGTTGTAGTAGGTCTAGGTGTCATCGGAAAACCCCAAATGTTGTCCATAATGCTCGGAATGTCAACACTTAGAAAATTTTTCAAAAAACAGACTCTGGTTCGACCTAAAATGACATTCGTGGGTTCGAATGAGCAGATATTACTTGGTTCCACCCTATCAACTGACTCGAATGAAAATCTGTGACACACAAATCTGGTTCGACCCTGAAAATGTTTGGTTCGACCAAAAATCCAACACACTCAAAAACTCCTGGTTCGACCTAAAAACTCACTGGTTCGACCAAAAATCCACTGATTCGACCCAAAAACTTACTCGTTGGACCTAAAACCTTCTGATTCCACCTGACCCATTTGAAAAACGGTTATTCTTCAAAAAATAGTTATTTTGATCCAAAATTTTCAAATGTTGATGAATTTCAATGATGTTGATCAGGTTTTGCTTCGGATTTGATGGAGATCAAGTTTAGTAAAGGAAATTTTTGATTTTATCCATGAAATCAAGTCAAAATGAATCAATCTCCATTATCATTCAAAGTTCTTGCAAAACAGAAAAATTTTAGTTGTTTTTGGTGAAAAATCTGTTCGACATCTATCAATTTGCAATTGTATGATTGAGCAAAGCTCTGATACCACTTTGTAGACGATCGGATTGTAAGAAATCAACTACGTAATCATACAAATAGAGTAATCTAGGTGCGGAAACCCTAGATCACATGCAAAGTGATAGAAAACAAATCAGAACACGATTAATTCCATGTTTGTAGATGCACGTTTTGCGACTAGTGATTGGATTAGGTGTTAACATATGTTAGAAGGTTATTCTGAGTGGGCGAATGTGAAACAGGCTGGACGAAGGTGTTTATGACTGGGCGAATGTAGATGTATACTGGGCGAAGGTAGAAGACAGATGATCAGAAGACATATTCGTACTGTGGTAGTGGGCGAATGTGGACATTGTCCACATTCGCACCATCAAACTGGGCGAACCTGCAGTACCTATATATATGTTTTGGTCATTTTCATGTTTAGAATAGTTTTGGAAAGTGTGTGTGTCAAGGTCAGGATTATCTCTAGAGTGTGAGTGTTTATGTTTGGTCTAGATTAACTTGTATATTGATTGTAAACACGTTTTGATCAAGTTTATCTATAAAATGAAGATTGAAAAGGTGTCTTACGTGTTTTGATTTGCGTATTATCATTTTGTTCAGTTCTAGGGTTTCCGCACCTAGAATTGTGACTTGTATGATCATTATATCCTGTTTTAGCTAAAATTCTTCATCTACAAAGTGGTATCAGAGCCATACGGATCATACAACAACAAAATTGATAATATCAGAGCTGATTTGGACTTAATTTTGATCAATATTCATCTGTTTTTGATTGAAAATGGTTTTTGAGTGATTTTGAAGATTTTCGAATTGAATTTGTGATTAAAATCAAGTTTTCCAAGAATTAAAGTTGTTCCAAATCAATTCCGAATCATAACCTGATTAAGATCATCAAAATCTATACACTTTTGAAAATCTCAGATCAAAATAACCGTTTTTCAAAGTGTAACCGTTTTTCAAATATGAAATGGGCGAACCTAGAGAGAAGTGGGCGAACCTGACCTTGGTAGGGCGAACCTGAGTTAGTTTTGGACGAAAGTATCTTTATTCAGGTCGAACCTAGAGTGTTGTGTTAGAATTTTCCACATTCGGGTCTAAGATTCCACCTTCGGTTCATCGGGCGGGCGAAGGTGAATTTAGAGTGGACGAAAGTGACTTAGTCTGGACGAAAGTGGAAAAGATTTGTTGGTATTTTACATTCTGGTTACTGTTCTACTTTCGGGTGACACTGTTTGGACGAAAGTGAGATTTTTGGACGAACGTAGAAGGTTTTAGGGCGAAAGTAGAACTGTGTTTGGAAAATTTTCTAAGTTTGGTGATTTTCGAAGTTCGTGAACATCATGTGGAATTTTCCGACTACACCGAGACCAGCAACGACACAACAACAACAGCAAGTGACGATGGACCCATGGACAGTGGCAGCCCAGAAAACGAGCAGTCAGTCTTCGCAACCGATCAATTACATAGCGATGACTAGCTCGATGCCTCAGAGTGTTGCACCTCCACCACCACAACCTGTGACAGACTATTGGGGAGTAGCAGCCGCGGTGGTAAATACTCAAACTACCAATGCTATTTCTACACTAATAAATGACTTATCTTCAGGTAGCGGGAATCGTCCACCCAAGCTAATGGAGATGCACGAGTATAACCAGTGGCAGAAGAAATTCAAGATCCATCTGGAAGGCATGGGGTTGGAGGGAACAGAGGCATGGCAGATGATAGCAAAAGGTTATGTTGCACCGATTCTGGAGAACACCGGTGAACCTGTTCCTTTGGAGAGTTTGTCAGACGAGGAGAAAAAGAAATTTGCTGTGGAGAAGAAAGCATACTCCCAGTTGACTCAGGCGATCACAAACGATTTACTACATAAGTTTGGAACGTGCACTATGTCGAAGCAGTTATGGGATGTGCTAAAGAATCGTCATGATGGGAATGAAAAGACGAGAAGGTTGAGGATGGAGGAGTTGAGAAAAGAATTTGAGAACTTTACTTATGTTGGAAACGAGACATTAAAAGAGTTGACTCCTAGATATTGTCATTTACTAACTGAATTGTCTAGTTATGGTATACAGATTCCGATGACAGATCTGGTGGACAAGTTTGCAGATGCTTTACCACCGTACTAGGATCAACACGTTGAAGTGCTCAAAGAGAAGGATGCTTACAAGTATTGGACTATCAACGAATTCGTACAGAAGCTGGAGAATAAAGAACTCGAGGAGAAGAGGAAAGCCAAAAGATCTCAGATTCCTCAGAACCCAGAATTATATTATGGTGGTACTTCAGCAACCGTTGGAAACTCGAGTGCTGGTGGAACAGTGGCACCTCACATTGCTTGTATTTCTAGTGTCATGGAACCACCAAAACAACCTATCAACTACCTAGCACAAACCTCATCCTACTCACAACCATCATACACACCACCACCACAACAATACACTAATTCTTACATTTCACCATTCTCTCCGATGCAGCAAGCAGCATTCTACACTGCTAGCCAATCACAACAACCACCTCAACAACCACAATACATGAATCAAGTGAATCAACCCAATCAGCAACTGTTGGTTTTGGAGACTTCCAATTTGGGTAATGTGACAGTGGAGGTTGCTCAGCAACATATTGCATTGGTCTCTGCAATGGTTTCATCATATAACGGTTTAGTTGCAAGTCAAATTGGTAATAACAACTTGACCAATGAAGACTATGCACAAATCGACAAAGAGGAGATGGAGCTGATTGACATCCAGTGGGCTTTTGCTAGTATTATGAGAAGAGCAACTGAGTTTATTGAAAAGACCGGGAGGACTGATTTGGGAACTTCTCCAAACACTACCTACGGTTTCAACAAGGAGAAGGTGACATGTTTTAACTGTGGAGGAAAGGGTCACTTCAAACGAGAATGCACTCAGCCACCGAAGCAAGGTAACAGAAACCCTTTCAACTCAAACTATCAGAACCGTCAACAATAGAATCAAAACCAAGTTTCTTTCCAAGGTAACAACAACTATCAAAACCAAAACAATTACCAAAACCGACAAAACACCTCAAACAACAACCAAAACAGACAACCAAAGACAACCAACCAGAATCAAAACCACTCACCAAATAACACTAACAGAATAGTTATACCGATCACTACACCAAATGAGCAGCCACAGAATACGAATCAGAATCAAGCTCTGGTGATCCAGCAGGATGAAAGGTTTGACTGGTCTGGGATGCAAATTGGTGTTGAGGAAATTACTACTGGCGGGATTGTGGCTTGTGTTGCCCGACAGGTTGATACTGAGGAGTCGGTGATAGTTGATCAAGATAAAGAAACTGAGAGTGAAGTTGATGAATCTGTGGAAGAGGTGAATGTGGAGACTGAGACTGTTGAAGTTCAGGCTGAGGAAGTAAGTTCTGGAGTGGTGATTGACACAGTTTCTGATGTTCCTGAGGAGTGTGAATCAGTTTATTCAGATTCAGACAGTGAATCAGACATAGAGGCTAGTGTTACATCTTTGGATGACGAGATTGATCAGTTGCTGGCAGAAGCAGATTTTCTGAAGACGAGCAAGTCGTGCATAGTAGATGATGCTTTCACCAGGATCGACTATTCAAAGTTTTTCGCTGGAAAGGAATCTCATTTTGCTTTGATGGCCATGACAGATCCTCCTAAACAGGTAAGTTCTGAATCTAGCACTGATGTTACTAGTGACAAGTACTGTGGAACTTGTGACAGATTGACTGATGAAAACAAAGAACTGCGCGTTCAACGTGATAGTGCTATAATCAACTGTCAATCTGCTCGCAAAGAATTGATTGCTTTTAACAAAGTACTTGATGGATATAAAAAGGACATTTCCGACCTTAAGAAAACTCTTTCATTAAAACAATTAGCAATTAACAACTATATTAATGAAATTGAAAATACAAAGTTGGAAATGGCCACCATTAAGTGCTTTGCTGAAAAGATCAATAAGAAATTGGAGAGTTATAAGCACATTGCTTATGTTGTTGACCACATCATTGATGATCAAACCACAAACTATAAGTCTGTGCCATCTCCGGTGCTTTTTGAAAACCATAATTGTCATCAAGTGACACCGGAGAGCTCAGTAAAATCCGACTCATCATCGGAAAATGAATCCAATACCTCAAGTGTTGGTGATCCTAATTCCGATGTGAGGCCGATTTTAGGTTTGAATGATGAAGGGGTAACAGTTGAAAATGTCGATTCAGACTCTGAGAGTGACGACTCTGGAAGTTATCAAAGTGCTAATGCGTGTGATATTCCGAAAGAAAATCACATCATTACTACTGAACCAGTGTCATCATCTCAGCATGTGCATCCGATGGCTAATGCACATCGTGAGAAAAAGTCTGAAAAGAAAGAAATTAAGAAAGAAGTTAAGAATGAACAGAGTGACAAACCAATGAGTGACAAACCAGTCAAGGTGTTTTATCGGATGGAAGGATCCGATAAAATCATCTCTGACGAGGAATATCCAATTAAGTTTGCTAATTACTCTAAAATTGATAAAATTTGGCAAGAAAGCACTATTTGGTTTCCAAAACATGAGAGATCAAATGAGATTCCACCTGAAATTCTAAAGAAATTGTTTTTGGATGTTCCGAAAGAACCAAAGGTTCATGTCACCGAGTTTGTCAAACCCCAAAACAAAGCTAACGGTTTTCATGAGCCAGCCTACTCAAAGGGTCCACTCCCTGAGAGTATGAGGAACAGACAGTATAATGATCAATATCCTGTCAGAACATTTGCTCAACCGAATGCTCCAAATGTTTTTGAGGAATACCGTGCATGCTTTAAATGCGGGGAGAGAGGCCATTTACTTGCTCACTGCCCGTATGTAAGGCACAAGAGGCACGAGGTTAAAGTTAGAAAATCCATGAGGAAACCGGTCGATAATCATTACTATCCACAACAAAGGCGTTTTGTTCTTCACCAACAACAATTTTATAATCAAAACAACTTTTATCAAAAGAGGAACGATCGTCCTTTTCAGTATGATCGTCGTAATCGGATTGCTATGGAGAATTCATGGAGAAAACCAGTGGTGAACACAACAAATGATAGGCAAAGGGTTCCACAAAAACCTATTGTCAAGTCAAATGTTGGACCTAAATCTGTTAAATCAGAGAAGGTACCCAAGAAGGTTTCTTTTGCAAACAATGTTCAGAAAACGTCTGAGACCCCAAAATCTCAGATTCGTATCTTGAAACGTTCTGAACAATCTTGGACACCAAATGGTTCTTCGGGAGCCTCAACTTCAAAGTCAAGTGAAAAGGCTGAAAATGTTTTGAATGATCCTAAAAAGATTGATCCAAAACAAACTGTTGAAGTGAATGATTCTTTGAACGATGATATTCAAAGACCCAAGACCACTCAGGCTTGGGTCCCCCGAAAGAACTAACTATTTTACTTGATGTGTGCAGGGAGCTTCAGCTGGCCCTATTAGCAGTCTCTGGATTGTTGATAGTGGAGCTTCAGGCCACATGACCGGGGATCTAGCTTTACTGTTTGATGTGAAGAACATAAATGGTGGATATGTTGCATTTGCTAGAAACAAAGGCGGATATATCACTATGGAAGGAAGTGTGAGTAATGGGATTGTAAGTTTTGAGAGGATATCGTATGTGAAGCAGATAGACTATAATCTGTTGAGCGTCAGTCAAATCTGTGACAAACAATTCACTGTTTATTTTGATGACAAATCTTGCTATATTCTCAAACCGGGCTTCAAAATTCCAAAAGAGTGGGTAATGTTGAAGGCACCTCGCGTCAACAACCTTTATATTCTTGATATGTCCAAGGCAATGACAACCCAGGGGCAAATAACATGTTTTCTATCTAAGGCGACCGAGAAGGAATCGATAATGTGGCACCGAAGAATGGGGCACATTCATTTGAGGAAAATGAATCATCTAGTGAAGAATGGGCTTATCGATGGTGTGAATGTGAAGCATTTCCATTTGAATGACAAGTGCGTGAGCTGTAAGAAGGGGAAGCAACACAGACAGTCCCACAAAATGAAGAAAGTTAACTCTGTTGAGATGCCGCTTGAGCGATTGCACATGGACCTATTCGGACCTGTCAAGCGCAAAAGTCATCTTGGGGAGCTTTATTGTTTAGTTGTCACTGACGACTACTCAAGATTTTCATGGGTGATGTGTTTGCAGCATAAAAGTGACACCTTTAATAACTTGAACGTTCTGTTCACTCGATTGGAAAATCTCTACAATCTCAAGATCAAGAGAATTCGGAGTGACAATGGGACGGAGTTCAAAAATGCAAAGATGGATGAACTTTGTGAAAACAAAGGAATTCATCATGAATATTCGGCTCCGTACACCCCACAACAGAACGGTGTTGCTGAACGCAAAAACAGGACTCTAATAGAGGCGGCAAGAACAATGCTAGCAGACTCGAATCTTCCAGTAATGTTCTGGAACGAGGCGATTTATGCAGCAAATTATACACTCAATCGGGTTTTAACGGTGAAGAAGTTTGGTAAAACTTCTTATGAGCTGTTACACCGACGAAAGCCGAACTTAGAGTATCTAGAACCTTTTGGGGCACCGTGCATGATGTTGAATCCAAGCGAGAAGTTTAGTCCGAAAGCTGAAGAGGGATACTTCGTTGGATATGCAACCCCGCTTAAACGGGTATACAACAAGCGAACTCGTCAGGTGGAAGATTGGGCTAACGTAGAAGTTCAACGGTATACTCAGAATGTGCAAGGGATTGGTCCTGATTGGATGTTTGATTACAAAGATTTCTTTGAATCATTCAATCTAGATAGCTTGGTTGAAGAGGCTGTTATTCGATTACTTTATGAGTGTGAAAACGCGGCGACTTCACCGTTGGTGCGTCCGATCACCGTAACTCCTCCAACAGCTTCTAATGATACCAATGTTCCTGTACCGGAGGAATAAGTATTTCAAGAGGCTTCTACAACTTTAGATACTTCAGAATCAGAAGATGATGGAGAATTTGAAGAAGTTATTCTTGAAAACGCAACAGAACCAGAGGCACCGCCAGTGAACCCAAATCCAGATGTTGCTTCATCGTCTAACACGGGTCATGATCTGGATGCTGTAGAGAACTTGACTATTCAGACGGGAGTTACTGTACCTGAACATCCGGAATCTCGGATTCACCGTATTCACCCGCTGGAGCAAGTTATTGGTGACCCTGGAAGCAGTGTGATGACGAGAGGACAGCTGAGAAGTGTTAATTCACCAGAGAGTTTTGGTGCTTTAGCTTTATATGCCAAAATACAAAAATCTGGTAGTCAAAATGATTGGTCGTTTGCATGTTATGTGTCTCAGGTCGAGCCAAGGTCATACAAAGATGCTTTGCTGGAGGACGCCTGGGTTGAAGCAATGCAGGAGGAGTTATTACAATTTCAGAAGATGGGGGTTTGGACGCTCACTGATTTACCTCCTGGTAGAAAGAAGATTGGCACCAAATGGGTGTTTAAGTGTAAGAAGGATGATCGTGGAGTGATTGTTCGAAACAAAGCCAGATTAGTCGTACAAGGTTTCCATCAAATCGAAGGGATTGATTATAACGAAATCTATGCACATGTAGCACGCATGGAGGCAATTTGAATGTTTCTTGCGTTTGCTTCCTATAAGAAGTTCAAGGTGTATCAGATGGACGTCAAGAGCGCATTTCTGTACGGGAAAGTCAAAGAGGAGGTTTATGTCGGGCAACCACCAGGCTTTGAAGACCCTATCCACCGGGATAAGGTTTACGTACTGAACAAAGCTTTGTATGGTCTGCACCAGGCTCCACGTCAGTGGTACGAGGAGCTGAGTACATACCTCATGTCAAAGAGATTTAAGCGCAGACTCGTCGACTGCACCCTGTTCACGAAGAAATCAGGGGATGATTTGCTTCTAGTGCAGATATATGTTGATGATATAATATTTGGCTCAACTAACGAACTTTTATGCAGGGAGTTTGAAACTGTCATGCAGGAAAAGTTTGAGATGAGTGCGATGGGGGAGATGCAGTTTTTCCTCGGCTTGCAGGTGGACCAAAGACCCACGGGGATCTTCATTCACCAGACGAAATACGTATCCGAAGTCTTGAGCCGGTTCCAGATGGAGGATTCCAAGCCGATGGATACCCCGATTCAACCCAATCACGGGATTGGAGTGGACGCTAAGGGGGAGCTGACGGACCCGTTTACATACAGAGCAATCATCGGATCTCTGATGTATCTTACCGCATCTCGGCCAGACATTATGTTCGCAACGTGTCTCTGTGCTCGCTATCAATCAAAGCCGAAACAAAGTCATCTGACGGCGGTCAAGCGTATCCTTAGATATCTGAAGGGTTGTCCCTCGAGAGGATTTTGGTACCCTAATGATGATGATTTTGATTTTATTGCTTTTAGTGATGCAGATTGGGGCGGCTGTGACAAGGATAGCAAATCCACTACAGCTGGATGCCAGTTTTTAGGGAGCAGGTTAGTCACCTGGCAATGTAAGAAGCAGACTTCGGTCGCGCTGTCTACCTGTGAAGCCGAGTACATTGCAGCCTCGAGTTGTTGTTCGCAAGTGCTCTGGATCCAACAGCAGATGGTGGATTACGGTTTGCAGTTTCTTAAAACCCCTATACATTGTGATAATGAAGCCGCGATTGCATTAACTAAAGATACGGGCAATCATTCTAAAGCGAAACATATCCGGATTAAATACCATTTTATCCGTGATTGTTACGCTAAAGAATTGATAGATATGGTCAAAATCCATACTGACTATCAACGTCTAGATTTGTTCACTAAAGCTTTTGACAGATCCCGATTTGAGTATCTTTTAAAAGTTAACAACATAAAAGAAAAACAGGACTAATCAGCACCTCGGTTTATCGCTTTTTAGTTTTTTTTTAAATTTTCTTTAAAGTTTTCACTGTTTTTCAGAACAATTCAAAACCCAAAAATATGTTTTACATTTTAGGGGGAGTTATTTTATCAGAAAAACCAAAAACATTAAAAAATAAAAAAGTCATAAAAATTAGAAAAACCAAAAATGATTTCCAGGATAAAAAGAGGAAATGATAGTACATCAGTGGGGATCTGACACAGGCTAAAGATATGTATAGTAATATGAGGCGTGTGTTGATTACGTGTGATGTGCTGATAGGCTTCGTAGACTAAATATTGCGTGCATTAGTGATACAAACATAACGAACTACGCGTTCGTGGCTAAACACCTCATGGGCATATGGTCTTAGTACCGTAATTTCGTTTGATAGGATTGCCAAAATCTGAGGTTTCGGGTCGTTATGTTATTGTTATCCGGAATATTCTGATCAAACTTTTGTCGTATTGATTTACGGACCTAGTTTTATCAGAATATTTGCTAAAAGAGCTTAAATGCCAAAACCGAAAGTTACCGAATTGAGGAACTTCATGTTTTTACTGATCAAAGATCATAATTACATCGTATCGATTTACTGATGCAAATCAGTAGTTGATATCAGCCTCAACCTGGTATATATGCACATGTTACTCTGCTGCATTCGTTTGCTGACCTGTACACCTCTGTGCTATATAACTTGTAACTTTTACGGATAACTCTTGCATAATCACGCGTTACGACGAAGCTTTGTGCAATTACTTGATACGGGAGTATGTCGTGTGTGTGGTAACCACATCGTGTTAGTCTAATACACCTAAATCGTATCATTTTAAAGCATTGCGTAATAGTCTGCATGTGAGCTTATGTGGACCACAATATCAGCAATTGCCGTGTCACATACTGTTTCTAATGATAATATAACACAAAAAGATCAATGCTGTGATCAGATTTCTCAAACAACTGATATGATCCTCTTACCGGACATCACAAAATGTTTACTGCTTTGTTTACATTGATGCATTTTACTTTTATTGTCAAAAAGATACAAAACCCAAAAAGATTTTAGGTGTGTTTTGATATAAATTTCAGAAAAACCAAAAGTTTTGCATTTCTGCTTTATTTTTAGATAACCGACGGTGTTTGATGGTCAATTTCTGAGATTTGATGAAACCATCTGGGCTTTGTATCATTCTAAAGTGAAATAATTAGTGTTTGAGACTTAACGGGTTGAAAAATGTTGAACGGGATTCGAATTCGTGATTTGGCAAAATTTTCAGATTTTTCCATTTCACATTCGCCCCTTAAATGGGTCGAATGTGGAAAAATCCCTACATTCGTGTGTTTCAGAAAGGGCGAAGGTGGGTTTTACATAAAAAATTTTCACCTTCGGGTGTATATTCTACATTCGTGCCATTTGTTTGGGGCGAATGTGGAATCACACCACATTCGACCACTTGAAACGGGCGAACGTGCATGCCTATAAATGCCATTTCTCAGATTCGACCACCCATTCTGAACTTTTTCAAAATATTCATTCATACGAGAACTTGTTGCCCTGTTTCCTTTTGCCTTCGATTATTGTTCCCTGCTATTTCCTGATCATTTTAATCTAAGTTTTACAGGTAATGGACGAGGAATCAGATCAGAATTGGGTTTTTGTTTTACGAACCCTAGGTTTTTCGAACTGGAACAATCTGGACTGTTTTGATGTGTGTTTTTTATTGGGATTCAATTATTATCAGTTTTAGGGGGAGAAGTTACAAGGAATTAGATTAATAACATGTTTAAGTTGGTTAATCGATTGATTTGTGGTTCTAAACCCTAATTCCTTTGAAAAACCAATAATAATTGAATGTTAATTACAATTGATGATAAACGAGTGTTATTCGGTCATATTAGGCTAGGTTTCAATCAAAATCAGAGGCTAAAAACAAGATTGGTAAATTTTTAAATTTTAGGGATAAACAGATCTACATTCGTCCCTTCTGGAACGGGCGAATGTAGAAAATCAAGGACGAATGTGATATTAATTGGGCGAATGTGATATTTAACCAGATCATTTCCACATTCGAACCAATTTGGTTACCTTCGTACCTTATATTCCACATTCGACCATGGAAAAATGGGCGAAGGTGGAAACTGTGAAAAACCTAAAATATTTAAAAAATTTGTCGTTTTTGTGTTTTGACGTATTTTCTGATTTTTGATGTGCAGATGGCTGAACAACCCGAGAATATTGAAGTTCCAGTGGAGAATGTTATACCAGATCCAGTACCAGAGGCAGAGAATATTCCACAAGCATGGCCTTTTGAACCGTCGCATAACTGTTGTGCTTATGTTGGCGACGTGGTGAAGAACACGGAATTTTCTGGAATTGTGGATTTCTTAAGGCGAAGCCGAATTATTCATGCCTTAGCTACACCAGCCATTATATATAAAGACATTGTGGAGGACTTTTACAAGAATGCAAAATACGATTTCTGGGAAGATCAAACCATTATCAGAAGTACTATTCAAGGGATGGAGATGTTCTTAAAAGAGGAGGACATCAGAGATGCATTACAGATTAAGTTTGAAACAAGTACTGATCCCAGAGAGCTTTCATGGACTGAGCAGAAGGCTTGTTTTCTTAGAATGAAGTATAAGGGTCCAATCACAGATGGAGCTATGCATAAGGGAAAGCTCAGTGTGCAGTTCAAGTACTTTGCACACGTGATCATTCATGTGTTTGGGTGTGTGAGCGGTGGGTATGACGTTATAAGGAAAAGCCTAAGTTCCTTAATGGTTGCGTTAACACTTAACAAACCATTTAATGTTTCTGGTATGATTTTGGATCACATGCTCGAGATGCTTAAAGGGTTAAAGAAGAAGCAGTTTATGTTATATCCGAGGTTTCTAATGATGATCTTTGACCACAAGTATCCTGATTTGAGGAAGGATCCGACTATGATTTTGGGTCAAGATCACATGAATATTAGAACGCTTGTAAGGATGAAGGGTTATAAAGGTGTGCCAGACAACGAGAAGCCACCTCATAGAAGATTGTTTGGTGCTTTGGTTAATCCGGGTTACACTGACCCTGGATTGAACAAAGCAAGGCATGAGAACAGTGACTCAGATAATGATGATCTCTTAGTTTATGCTGATGCAAACACTAAGAGGAAGAGGCAAGTAGTTAATGCTGGAGCCAAAGGGAAGGGCAAGGCAAAAGTTGATCAGGGTAGCTCAAAGAAACAAGTTACTCGAAAGAAGACGACTGCAAAGAAAGGCACAAGTCTAGTTGATGAAGATTCGGTTGATTCTGAAGAAACTGAAGTGGATGAACAGTGGGATTCAGAAGAAGAAAGAATTAAGACTACCAAGCGTAAGGCCACTATGGTTGGTGAGTCTGAATCATTAAACAAGACTGTTGAAGAGGTTCTACAAAAGAAGACAGTTGATGTTGATGAAGGTTTAAGTGTCAACATTGATGATTTTGAAGGATCGACTGTGGTTGTGAACTTGAAGAAACCAAAGCACAAGTCGATGGCCAAGAAGTCAAACACTACGAAACTCAGAGAGAAAGAGATAGAACAGTTTCTTAAAGGCAAGAAGATACCTGAAGCAGGTACATCATCAAAGTTATCTTCACCGGTAGCTAAGAAGCAGAAGAAGAGTAAAGAATCTGAAGCAATACCAGTTGCTGATTTTGAAACTGCTTTGGAGAATGTGCTAGATATGTTTAAGAATCCTCAGAAGGAGAAGGCTAAAGAAGTTGAAACATCCAAGTCTTCCAAAGTTACTGTTTCGGATGATGTCATGAAACAGGTTAACAAGAAGATGGATGATATGATGAAGATGATTGTTGCACAACAGGCTAAGATTAGCAAGTTTAAAAAGAATGAGGAAAAGATGCTACAGATTGTCGTTGCATCCAAAACTAACCAAGATGAGATCGAGAAGAAAGTTAAGCAACTTGAAGAGGAGAATAAGGATCTTGGGGTTAAGTGAAACAGAAATCGAAGGATGATTAAAAGTGTAAAGGTTGACAACAAAGAACTTAAAAAGGAAAACAAGCGTCTGAGTGATTTGTTGGACAAACTATATGGTGAAGCTCCGAAGTTGAAGGAGGGAGAGGAAGATAAGGAAAGAGAAGAAGAGCAGGTTGATTTTGAGCCTTCGGATGAAGAGAAAGAGGATGATGAGGAGGATGATGAATCAGAAGAAAGTTCTGATGATGAAGGTAAGAAAGATGATAAGGATGATGATGATGCTGAGGGATCGGGTAGTAAAGATGATAATGATAATAGTGATGAGAGTGATGATGATGATGGAGGAGATGATACGAGTAAGTTTTTATTTGAAAAGAGAAAGTCAAAGAAAGATGCTGGAGAGTCTAGTTCCAAGAAAAAGAAAGGAAGTGAGAATGTAGACTCAGATGAAAGTATCTTCTGGAACGAGAAAGTTAGATCTTTGACTAATGATGCAAAGAAAGTATATAGAGAGATGCTTGATAGAAGGGAATGGACTATAGAGTTCACAGGAAAGTTTGCCGAAATCTTCCAAACGGAAGACATGAGGTATGAACTTGAATATAACGACCCTGACTTGGAAGAGGGTGAAGTACCTGCTGCTGTTGCTAAGGAGATTTTAGAAGGTATTGCACAGCGAGTAGGGAAGTCATTGGAGGAAATTATGATGGATCAGATGATTCCAGATCTTCCTGAAAAGGAGATTGGAAATCATTCTGATGATAAGCATACACCTGAGATGGAAGAGATTGAGATTAAGGATGTTACACATGAAGAATATCCACAATATTTCAGGGAGAATGATGAGAATGAGGTATTCCCAAACTTTAATGAGATACCAAACAGAGAAGCTAGAAAGAAAGCAGAAAAGAGAAGTGAAGAACTTGTAGAAAAAGTGTTTGGTGATGATCAGCAGAAATCTTCAAATCAGAATGATGATTTGAAGACTTTATTACAGAAGTTGAAAGAAGCTGATGACAAACGACCAAAGCCGGAAGCTCAAGGTGGATTTTACAGATATCACAATCAAAAGTTCAAAGGCAGAGCTCTTGGTTGGAAGTATTTGGGTAGATTGAAATGTTTAGCAGTTAAATGGTAATCAGAAATCTTGTACTTCTACAGATTTCATGATCTTTTAACTCTACCATACTGGGCGGTCAGAGACATTTGCCGATTCCCTATGACTGGAGCTTCTGTTAACAACACTGCTGTTGGTTGGTTTGCTGATCGGCTAGTTAGGGAAAGCAGAACCAAATGGAACATGTTTAAACCTCAGTACCCTAGGAGGAAAGTTCATCGGGATGTTGATCCTAGAACAGGAAAGAAGAGGGTTACTTTGATATACAAAGCGCCTGAAGTGATGAAGAAGATTCCATTGATGCCTTTACAACAACACTTCAGCGCAGACTTCATCTTTTGGTATTATGATTGGAGGAAGGCAGAGGCAGTGATTGTGTTAAGAGATGGCGTGGATAAGTACAAGAAGATCTACGTGTTTGATCCTATGTGGCTTATCAATTGCACGTTTGAGGATATTATCATGCTTTTCTACAATCCGATACATTGCGATCCCAATGATGCAGAACAGGCGAAGAAGTATCAGCAAGTTGTTGGAGTTTGCTTTGCATATGATATAAACTCTGGAAGCAACTTGGATACTAAGTTGGGTAAGATGGTGAAGATGGCTGATGTGCCTAAGCGTTCGGTGAAACGTAAGCTTGAGCCTGAGATGACTAAAGACCAGAAAAAGCAGCTGAGACTCAAGATACTGAACAAGATTATGGATGAGGAACGAAGACAATCCAATCAATAGTCGAGGGGGAGTTTGTAGATGCACGTTTTGTGACTAGTGATTGGATTAGGTGTTAACATATGTTAGAAGGTTATTCTGAGTGGGCGAACGTGAAACAGGCTGGGCGAAGGTGTTTATGACTGGGCGAATGTAGATGTATACTGGGCGAAGGTAGAAGACAGATGATCAGAAGACATATTCGTACTGTGGTAGTGGGCGAATGTGGACATTGTCCACATTCGCACCATCAAACTGGGCGAACCTGCAGTTCCTATATATATGTTTTGGTCATTTTCATGTTTAGAATAGTTTTGGAAAGTGTGTGTGTCAAGGTCAGGATTCTCTCTAGAGTGTGAGTGTTTATGTTTGGTCTAGATTAACTTGTATATTGATTGTAAACACGTTTTGATCAAGTTTATCTATAAAATGAAGATTGAAAAGGTGTCTTACGTGTTTTGATTTGCGTATTATCATTTTGTTCAGTTCTAGGGTTTCCGCACCTAGAATTGTGACTTGTATGATCATTATATCCTGTTTTAGCTAAAATTCTTCATCTACAATGTTCATAAACATTTTCATTCATAAACAATTGATTATACTTTATATAGCTTAGGTTTACAATGAAAACTAATAATCAGAACGTTCTAGACCTCAGAGAGAACACACACACAAAACCTATCACAAATGACCAACAAGTTAGACTCAAAATAAAACAAAACAAAAACTATATATAGGCAACCTCATTCGACCCTACATATATGTCGAATGAGTCCCTTCGACCTCATCACCATATCGAACCAATAAACAAACATATCAACACTAAAGCGATAGTCACATCCGTGCACTTACAGAACTGATTTAGCTACTTCACCTAACACCACTTATGGGTTTAACAAGGCAAAAGTTACATGTTTCAATTGTGGAACAAGAGGACACTTTGCCTAAAAATGCGCCAATCCAAAGCAGCAAGCAAACCAAAATCCATTTAACACCAACTATCAAAACCGTCAAACCAATTACCAAAATCAAAACCAAAACCGACAATCTTTTTCACAAAACACTAACCAAAGACAAACATCATCACCTAACCAAACTCAAAACACACCAAACCATGAAAGAAACATTGTTCCATTAACCACTTCCACCAACCAAAACCAAAATGACAACAAGGCGCTGGTAATTTAACAAGATGAAAGATTCAATTGGAATGACATGCAATTAGGTGTAGAAGAGATTTCTGGAGGAAATGTTTCATGTTTTACTCAGGAAATTGTGAGTGATGAAGCAGTTAAAGTAGAAGAGTCGGTGGTAGCACCGGTAGTTGAAGAAAAGAGGCTGAGACGGTTAATGAACAAGTTAAAGGTGATTCGAATGCACAAGATTCAGACTTTTCATATTCTTAAAGCGGAACTGATTCAGAGACAAGCCTGAATTCTCTTGGGAATGATGTTGATCAGTTGCTAGCTGAAGCTGACTTTCTTATCAGCAAGAAGTCGTGTATGGTTGATGATGCTTGCACCAGGATTGACAATTCTAAATTCTTTTCTGGAAAGGAAGCTCATTTTTCTTTGATGGCTATGACTGATTCTACAAATCTTGTAAGTTTTAACTCACTTCCAAAATGCAAAGATTGTGTTGCTTTATTAGGAAGATGCGATAGGTCAGAAGAACAAATTCTTAACTTAGAATTTGCCCAGTGCTAGAACCGTAGTTGAAAACTATAGAAAGGATGAAGAAGCTTTGAACAATACTCTTGACAATTATAAGAAAGATGTGTCAGAGTTAACAAAAACACTTTCAAATAAACAAATGGCAATTAACAATTACATCAATGAAATTGAAGAAACAAAGCTAGAAATGGCCAAAGTTAGATGTATGTATGAGAGAATGGACAAGAAATTAGAAAGCTATCTCAATGTGAGATACGTGCTTGATCATATTATTGAACTACCAGACAAAAATGGTGTTCCAACTAGTATTGATTACAAGTCTGTTCCATCTCCCGTGTTATTTAAGAATCACAACCTTGATGTGATAAGTACGGGGAGTTCGGAAACATTGACTTCCACTTTTGAAAATGAATCAAACAAGTCTAGTGTGGGTGATCCGTATTCAGATGTGAAACCAGTACTAGGTGTGAACAATGAGGATGTGGTAGTTGTAACTAATGATTCAGATTTGGAAGCTGAGGTCGAACCTGAGCCCAATGTTGATATTCCTCTGGAAAATCACATTACTTGTGATTTAGTTCCAAAAGTTCAGTTTCCTCCTAAAGCTGAAACAAAACCGAAACCATCAGTTAAGAAAATTGATGAAAGAGAATCAGAAAAGGGGTGAAAATATTCTATCGGATGGAAGGCTCCGATCAGATATTTTCTGATGATGAATATCACATACAGTTTGTAAACTATTCAAGGATTTCTAAAATCTGGCAAGAAAGTACAATCTGGTTTCTTAAATCTGAAAAAACAAAATGATTTTCCACCAGAACTAATAAGAAAACTGTATGGTGATAATTCTAAAAAGCCCAAAGTTCATGTGACTGAATTAGTGAAGCCAACTGGAAGTGTTGAACCATCTTACTTGTTCACTACCCATATGTAAGACATAAGAGCCATGAAGTTGAGGTAAGAAGAAACCAAAGGGATTCGAGAGTCGTTTTTCCTCAAAGACAATTTTATAAATCACGAGGAAAACAACCGATTGTTTATGAAAATCGTAATCGAATTGCCATGAACCGGACAGAGAAGAAACCTATGGTGAACTCGGTGAAAGACAAATAGAAGGTTTATCCTAAACCATCTGTTAAGTCTGTTGCTGGACCTTCGTCTGCTAAATTAGACAAGGTTACTAAGAATGCTTCACAAAAGCTCGTTTCAAAGAAAACTGAAAATGTTAAAGTTGAAAATTCAAAACAAATTAGAATTTTAAAACGAGCAGAGCAAACTTGGTTACCAAAGGGTTCTTCTAGTGGTTCTACTTCAACTTCAAATGAGTCGTTGAATGTTTCTAAAAAACAAATTGATGAAAAGAAAAACATTCCATTGAATGAAGAAACTGTAAGACCCAAGACCATGAAGGCTTGGGTCCCCCGAAAGAACTAATCATTTAATTGTTCACACAAGTAGTTCCAGCTGGCCCTGTTAGCAGTCTTTGGATTGTTGAGAATGGAGCTTCCGGGCACATGACAAGGGACATGACACTCCTTTTTGACATAAAGAATATTAATGGAGGTTATGTTTCCTTTGTTGGTAATAAAGGAGGTTATATCACGATGGATGGAAGTGTAAGCAATGGGATTGTTAGTTTCGAGAAGATATCATATGTGAAGCAAAGTTATGTGTTTCTTGTTGTAGGAAACTGCGAAGGAATCGATCATGTGGCATCGAAGAATGGGGCACATTCATCTCGGGAAAATGAACAATCTTGTGAAGAATAGTCTCGTTGAAAGTGACAATGTGAAACATTTCCATCTAAACGACAAGTGCGTATCTTGTAAAAAGGGCAAACAGCACAAATATTCCCACAAACCCAAGAAAATGTATTCTGTGTGTGTTCTGCTTGAACGCTTACACATGGACCTCTTTGGACCTATGAAGCGTAAAAGCATATATTGTCTTGTGGTTACCTATGATTTTTCAAGATTTTTGTGGGCGATGTGCATGCAACACAAGAGCGAAACATTTAATAATCTGAAGATTCTGTTTACCCATTTGGAAAATATCTATGGTTTGAAGATTAAAAGAATTCGAAGTCATAACAGGATGGAGTTCAAGAATTCATCGATGGATGCATTGTGTGGAGCAAAAGGAATTCATCATGAATACAGTGCACCATATACTCCACAACAGAATGGTGTTGCAGAAAGAAAGAACATGACTCTAATAGAGACGGCAAGAACAATGCTTGCGGATTCTAATCTTCCGGTTATTTTCTGGAATGAAGCAATTCATGCAGCGTGTTATACATTGAATCGGGTGTTGACAGTGAAGAAGTTTGCAAAGACTTCTTATGAACTACTCAACAGACG
The DNA here is from genome assembly GCA_032199755.1 of Ambrosia artemisiifolia. Classification (NCBI taxonomy): domain Eukaryota; kingdom Viridiplantae; phylum Streptophyta; class Magnoliopsida; order Asterales; family Asteraceae; genus Ambrosia; species Ambrosia artemisiifolia. The sequence continues at coordinate 22,109,054 of CM063523.1, forward strand.
AAAGCCGAATTTAGAGTGTCTAGAACCATTTAGGGCGTCGTGTACTATGCTACAACCTAATGAGAAGTTTGGAGCAAAAGCAAAAGAAGGTTAGTTTGTTGGATATGCTTCTCAAAATAAGAATGTTTTCAACAAAAGGACGAAATGTGTTGAAGAGTGGTCAAACGTAGATGTTCAACGTTACACTCAAAATGCTCCCATCGTAGGACCCGATTGGATGTTTGACTACAAAGAATTATTTGAGTCATTCAATCTAGAAAGATTGGTTGAAGAAGTTGATCTTCGGTTATATTACGAGTGTGAAAATGCAATCACTTCACCAGAGATGCGTTCGTTCAACGTAACTCCTCCTACCACAGTTTCTAATGATACCAATGCTCCTGTTGCTACTTCAACTGAAGTAGTGTTCCAAGATGTTTCTTATACGTTTGATTCTTCGGAGTCAGAAGATGATGAAGAAGTTACGAGTGAAGCAGTGTTGAACCAGAATACCGTATCACCACCAGTGAACCCAAATCAGTCTACAGATGGACCTTCTACATCAAATGTGGGTAATGATCTAGATTTAGCAGAGAATGTCAATGTTCAGACGGTGATTCCTGTTCCAGCACATCTGAAATCTCGGATCAACACTTATCATCTGTTGGAACAAGTTATTTGTGATCTTGATAGCAGTGTGATGACACGTGGTCAATTAAGACACACGTCATCGAATGATAATGTCATACCCCGCCAAGGCGGAAACGCGAGGTGTGACTTTGAATGATTTCCAAACACAAAGGTCACGCAAGCATCGATTTATTTAAAAGAGGGACATCCATAAGACAACATATTTTTATAAAACATTAAGTTAATTTGTCTTGAATAAAACCATTGTATGAAATTGTTAATGTCTAAAACAATATAACAACGGCCCAAAAGATGGTATCCCATGATGCTCACATGCGACCCCCAAGTTCCATGATCCATGCTAGTTACCTGAAAAACATGCATGTAAAAATATAGGTCAACACAAAGTTGGTGAGTTCACGGGTTTTATGTAAATGGACATGTAATCCAAAACCGACTAAATTACTGCCTAGCTAGGGCAATAATTAATATGTGATCTGACATGAGCCCATAACCAAACCTTGACATGTTGTGCCTTGCCCATTGTACACTTAAGACAATGAATAAATGTGAAATATTAGCACTCTTTTGATATCTGTCATCCAGTCAGAGCGACTGACCAAGAGTGAGGGTGTCAACCCAATAGATCTATTCCAGTGTTTCATGGCTAAGTCCATAGCTAATGGTTATGGTGTGATGTATGACACGAGGGCTTAATGGATCCTGAACCTTAATGTCTCATGTTCACATAAAAGTCATGTTCACACGCATGTTTTCCCCCCGGAAAATCTAAAATAGTGAAAAGGGGCCGTGAAAAACTCTCCTTGTGGGTGTGTCTAGAAATGAACTAATGAGCCTGGAGCTAAAGATATCGACCTACGTGTCCTATGTAAAAAGGGACATTTTAGGTCTATGTTACTTGTACTGTCTACAAGTTATTCTCTTGTTATGTTTGTCCTTGTAACTTAACCCTTTAAGTTAGGTGTGTCTTTGTTGTAATGATTTGTGTACTTAACATCTTCTTTACCAAAAGATACAATGTTTATTCTTTAGAATGGTAAAATATTAGGGTTTCTAGGTGTAACTTTACCCATAGTGTGAACTTCATGTTTAGTGTGGCAAGTTCATCATGTTTATGTAAACTAGTGACCTTGGTAAAAAAGATAGTATTATCTCTTGGGAAAACATCACTTTTACTTGTAAAAACATGTGTTTTATATACTTTGGATAGTGTAGGTGTTCATTTGTTGTAGGTTTTACAACTTTTATCTTGACATGTGTATAGATCTAAAATATTTAAGTATTTATAACTTATTATTTCATAAGTCTAGTAACCTTTGTGAAAGTAATAATTTCCATATCAAAATACCACTTTTTCTTGAAAACATATGTGTCTTTGTAAGCTTTGTTATAGATCTAAACTTGTCACACTTGATTAACAACTATCAACACTATGTCTTATGTTAGTGAGTTTAGAAAACATACTAACTTTCCTTATAAAACTTTTGGCCCTTATGAATATATCTATACACATATGTTTCGGCCCATAGTGTGTGTAAATACATACATTTTCCAACTAACATAATGTATTTCAAGTCAAAAGGTTACCCATTTTACTTGGTTTTAGTTACAAGAGTAAACATACTAGTGAACAACTTGGTGTAAGTAAGAAAATGTAGTTAATAAAAACATAAGTTGAAAAATAAGATTATGCCTCCTAGTGTCTAAGAAATGAGGCAGTTAGGGGCCTTGTACACCTTGGTTATGCTCCTTGTACCCCTAAGAGTCCCTTGAAAGTGGTGGTCTTTGGTTGTGGGTCGAGTGGTGATGTGGTGTCTAGTGGTGGTGAGGGCCCAAGGCGGTGGTGATTTCGGTGGTGGTGATGGAGTTGAGAGGGAGAGATAGAGAGGTGTGTTGTGATTTTGTGGTGCACTCAAGTCTCCTACCTTGACTGTTATACACTAGATGTTTTGGCATGGTTGGATTCCTTCACTAAAGCCTATGGAAAGCATCTTTCCATTTTGGGTGTAAGATCTTGTAAAGGTGATTTTGGTTAGATTATGGGAGGATTATGGACAAGATGGGTGCATGATTTCTTGGTTAGTAGGGGCCAAAAATTGGGATTAGTGTGGAGGTTTTAGGCTTAGTCAACTCAGTTAGAAGTAATGTATGATAATCATAATTCTTGCTAGATTAGGAAGTCCTAGGATTGATTTGGTAGGATCATGATCTTTGGTGTATGGAAGGTGTTGGATAACAATTGTGGTAAGTCAATGTTTCTAGAATGATGTGGTGACAAAATTACTTACCATTTTGATGAAAGATCTAGGAATGTGATGGAATGACTAGCGTATGAGTGGCGGAGGTTGTGGCGAATGCCAAGTCGTATGGTTTTCTTCGTTATAAATATAGGCATAAGGTTAGATCATGCGATTGGAAGTCGTGGTATAATTTTACGTTGATATAATGTGTTTTGGGGTCTGCTCATTTCTCCTCCTCGGGGACGAGTGAGCTCTGGTTTTGAATGAAGTTCACTTTACAAAAAAAAATGTGTAGGATAGTTATTTTTGGTAAGTCAACTATTATGGGATGGATAAGTAGTAAAGTGTTTGGCTAAATAGGGTGGAATCTAAGTGATTTGAGGTGATGGTACATTAATGTGAAAGAGTATAATCTTTGAGAACCTCAATCACACACACACACACGTCGTCATGTGTATGTGTGTGTGTGTGTGTGTGTATATATATATATATATATATTATATTGGGGAAGGATAAAATGAAAACCCTCCCCAGTTAAGAAAACCCATGAAACCATCATCTTGACCATACATTATACTTGATCAACGGTTGGGATTCCTTTTTGAGTTATGACTCATTGTTTTGATAATTATATGGTACAAAAGGGCAAGATCGTCCAATAAATTTAACTATCTCTCTTACTTTTATTAGACTAGTCATATCAACCTACTCTTTCTCTTTTCACTTTTTTTTCATAATTGTAGTCTCTCTCATCTCTCTTCTTTCTCGTTTCTTTCTAAAAGACCATCCATCATTATTATTTAATTCACTGTTTTTTAAATTTTTACAATGTTACCTACTCAGATGATTACATGTGTGACAATGAAAAACATATGTTTATAGGATTTTTTAAGTTATGTACACTATGAAAAAAACATATGCTTTTTAACTCAACAACATGTAATAAATTATAACTCAACAACAAAAACAGATGTTTTCACTAATTATCTCACCAAAAACATATAATAAAATTATAACCCAGCAATAAAAACAGATGTTTTTCACGACTTATCTCATAAAAAACATACAAAAAATTATAACCCAACTACAAAAACATATGTTTTCACAACTTATCTTACTAAAAACATGTAAAAATTATAAACCAACAACAAAACATATGTTTTCATGACTTATCTCACTAAAAACATGTAAAAATTATAAACCAACAACAAAACATATGTTAAGTTATAATCCAAACAAAAAAAACATATGATAAGTTATAATCCAAACATGAAAAAATAAGATAAATTATAAACCAAACAACAAAAACATATGATTAGTTATAACACATACAACAAAAACATATGATAATTTATAACCCAAACACAAAAATATTTGATAAGTTATACCCAATGTTTTAAAATGAAAACAATTGTTTTTAAATTAAAAAAACACAAAACATTGATAGGAAAAAAAAAATACCAGACCTAACTTCAACAGAACAACAAAACAAATGTTTTTCAAAAGAAAAAAATATCTACCTAACTACAAACCAAACAAAAAAACATGTCTTTATATTATTTAACTACAAAATGTAGTTTGAATTGGCAACACCAGCTTTGTAAGAACCTGAAGCCGAACCAAGACATCAAAACACTGTTTGTTGACCATTCTTGTGGGCAGTCACAGCCAAGTGGTGTTCGGGCTCCATCCCCGTGTAAGTCAAAACACTGTTTTCATTAATCAGACTCTCGTTGTTCATCGCTCGTCACCGCTGTTCATCCTTTTAAAACCACCATCCCCGTCGCAGATCCGGCGTACCACCATCGTTGTTACATCGTCGACCATATCTGAAAGTACATATCTAAAAACAACCGACGATGTAACACATCTGTAGAAGATAATAAACAAAAAAACCCATTATCTTGTAGAAGAAATCAAGAAGAAAGCTCAAGAATGGAAGTCCAAGCCGATAAAACCCGAATCCAAAGTACCGCCGTCACCAAAATCATCTTCTTCTTCGAACGATTGTTGGTGGTGGGATTTGATTTTGCAACAAGATTGAGAGATTTTGATTATGTGAGGCTGGGTTTTCTTTTTTAGAAGGGGAGAGAGAGAGATGAGTTCTTTAAAAAGAGAGAGAGAGTGATCCTTTTGTCAGGAGATGCACAGCAACAACAAATAAAAATACCGAAAATACCCTTTTAATTACTTTCAAAGCCTCTTACGTGGCTTAATGAGGGCCATATGAAGGGGTTTTTTGAGTTTCTTCATGTCAAGATGGTTTTCAATTTATAATTATCCTATATATATATATATATATATATATATATATATATATATATATATATATATTTGAACATTTTAATACACATCTTATATAAATACTTGGTTACATATTATAATTAGATGTTAAGAATAGTCTTTGCACAAGTCCATGTGATACAAAATAATATATAATTGTGTGCACATTATATACTTTTTAACTAGTTGTATTACTAGTTGTTTATGGACATTGTGTTCGGATGATCCTTGTGTATGAACATTGTTTGTTTTTGTTCTTGATTGGATCATAATTGTAGTATTATGTTCAATTGTTTTAATTCCCAAACTAGGGTTTTGGTGAGATCTCTCTATAGCTCATGATAAACTATTCGATTAGTTATGAAATTGTGTCAACTAATGCGCTTAATGCTAAACTGTAAGCACCAAGATGAATTTGTTGGAACCCTGTATGGCCCAATTGTACTGAAACATGTAATATGGAATGTCATGCACAATGTATACGTGTAGCTAGTGTACGGGTATGACCTTTGAAGTTAGCTCTACTATTACAAGAGAAATCCTTGTAGGCATAGCTCAGTAAGCTCGTAATAGTTTAGAAGACTTGATGAAGAACAAAGAAATTCCCGATATACAAGTTGTTGAACCAAAATGTCATTCAGATGATACAAACATTAGTAACTTTGAAGAGGTGGAAATTGTCACACCCTCAAATTTCCACTTGCGGAGTTCTACCGCGAGGCGTGTGACACACCAGGATCCAAGTCAACGGTCACAATAAACGACGTCTAAATGTAAAAACATACGTAAACAAAAACCATGCATAATATAAAACCAACATTTGACAGTGCGGAAGCATTCAGGGTTTACAAAAGTTATGCAGAAATAAAACATAAGTTCAAGAGTTAACAATTCCAAAACATGCAAATGAGACCCTAGACGCGAGACGACTCCAGTGCGACTCCGTGCGCCTATCTGACAGCTGCTACCTTAGCGACCTGAGAAAACATGCTAAAAGAGTCAACATATAATGTTGGTGAGTTCACAGGTTTTATTTAAACGTTTAAAGTGATCCTTCGAAAACCGTTACCATCATAGTTACTACTATGCTTGTGAGAACGCTAGCTAGGCGCAGAATAAGATACTCATACGGGTGAAACCATTGCTGACTAAGCCGTGTAGTGACCCTTAGTTTCCTATGGGCTACCGTCATCACCGGTAGACCTTGTTTTATTAGAGACAATATGCACCCGCCCGGTCCAACCGTGGAGTGGGGTTTGTCAGTTCCCAATAGCGCTATCCATATTTCCCCGCCATATTCCCATGTTAGTGGTTTCTAAGGGACTTTTTGATGAACCGTATAGTACAATAAGTAAGCCATAGTATAATGTGAAAAAGAGTCATAAGTCACAAAATAGTTTAAGATGAAACCGAGCCATAAGTCATAAAAGAGTTTTAAGCATGTTTCTCCCCCGAAAGCAAAAAATGTAAAATGTGGGGCCGTGAACTCACCTTAGGTTGCGTATTCCTTTTATGAGTAAACCGTCTATGTGATATGAGTAAACCGTTCGTAAGATATGATAGCCCCAACTATTGGCGACCTATCATAAGATATGTGTCAAGTTAGACTAATAACCCGTCGGGTTCATTAGTCCCTAAGTCCAGTCCATGACCATTATGTGTCCGAAAAGCGTGTTTGACCAATAACCAGACTACGTAAGACAAGACTCGACATCCCATTGGTGACCCGACATTCCACGTGTTCATCTCATACTCAAACATACACAAATCATGCAACTTCATACTTAACATGTGTTAAAGTTCAACTATTCTAACACATAGGTCAAATAACGCACAAACAAGTCCAAACACGTGTTACTATGTTACTAGGCATGTCACGGGGTTCCTATCATGTTCCTAGGTGTCAAATCGGGTCAAAATACACTTATAACAGCAGTACACGCGATTAGGAACTTAGCATGCAATTAGGAAAAGTCAACATGTGATTGGGGATGGTCAACAGGCGATTGTAGAGGCTAATCGCATTTGGCCTATCCAGGTGCTTATCAGGCGATTAGGGTCATAAGACATGCAATTCAGGGCTTAACTAGTGATTAGGATCACAATCGCATGAAATGAAGGCAATTAGGCCCCCAATCGCCTACCTACATGCAATTAGGCCTCCTTATCAGGCGATTGGGCTCCCAATCGCCTATAGCATAGGCGATTAGGGTCCCCAATCGCCCTCAGTAGAGCTGTTACGGTTTTTCGCGCGTTTAACCCTCCAAATCAGATCCGAAGCATGCGTAAACACCCAATATCAATCCTAACACATTAACAAACATATTTCAAGCAAAACCCCTAAGTTTTCATCATTCTAACAGTCCCGAATGCGAGCGTTTTCCCAAAATAGCAACTTAACATGTAAACATCACATCAACATGCAAGAACTTGCCCTAAATAGCAAATATCCAGATTTAATCACATAACCACATTGTCCGATAGTATCCTACTGCTCTAGCATCATCCTAAAGCAAACCCTATCATCATACAATCAACAACACACCTCATAGCATCCTTAATCATTCAAAATCATTCAAATGGGTCAAAACATCAAACATCAACAATACACAACCAAAACCATTCAAACTCCTAGAACATCATCATACTAACTTGTAACAGCCATAAACACCTTAATAACACAAAAATAATCATGATTCAATCCTAAAAATCCTACCTTTAAACACAAATAACACATATAACACACATAAAGGTTTGGGTTTGTTTAAAAACGGTTTTAAATGGATTTTCAAAGACAAAAACATTTATAAGTCAGGTCTGGACTTTTAGGGAACAAAATATAATCATTTAAAGGTTTGGGTTTGAAGAACACACCTTGGATTTAAGAGAAAATGATGGAATAAGCATGGAAATGGTTGTTTTGATGTAAAAACGAGTTCCAGAGGGTGTTTGTATGTTGCTACGGGTTATGGGACGGCTAGGGTTGCACAAATGGTGTTTTGGAGGTCAAGGGTGGTATTTATAGGCGTTTCTAGTCGTTTAAGACACGTCAGGCGATTATGCAGCCTTATCAGGCGATTAGGGCTGCTAATCGCCTTCACTATCAGGCGATTAGCCCCCAATCGCCCATAACATTGCCCAATCGCCTAACATATGCTGCTAATCGCCCCTCTGAAGGCGATTAGGGCTTCCTAATCGCCCTCAGGGCCTGGTTCTGTGTATCTGGCGCGTTAAACCCCGTTTTAACATATGTTAACACGTTTTCACATACCGACAAATCACATAATGATTATAAACACATAATACATGTAGATAAACACGTTCACACTCGTTCACCAATTCCCGGGACTCGAGACTTGCGTGTGTTAAAACCCCAATGATGTACGACTCGACTCGACTAACCCTGTTATGTGTAACGTATGCGCGACTCGCTAAGGTAGACTTACTAAGTTTTCAAAAAGTTAGTTACCGGAGTTTGCCGGGTGTCACATCATCCCCCTGTTGAAAGAATTTTCGTCCCGAAAATTTCCCGAAGTCGAAGAGAGAAAACAAATAAGAAGAAAAATTTTCCGGGTCGTCACATCATCCCCCTGTTGAAAGAAATCTCTCCCCGAGATTCTTTCGGCCTCAACAGTGATGAGTGTCGACCTCTGTGTGTGCCCAAGTAACGTTTCCCCAAAATACAACGAGCGAAGGTCATGAATCAAAACGCGACAGTAACAAACCGGGAACCCACCTCCCCAAATGTGAATATGAGACAAGAGACCCCCCCGATCGAAGGCCTACTGGAGACTACTATGATCGGTATAACTAACCCACTGGTACCGTCCAAGTAGTATCCCCAAAGGACCCTCATCAACCCAAAGAATGAGAAACAGAGACCAAACCACAAAGAAAACACCCGAAGACTCGAACGCACAACGATGCGGATAAAAGTAAAACCAAAGCGTAACAAGAGATGAGAAAGAATACGTACGGGTAACAGTGTCTGGGTCCACCTGGTTCTCCTTAGCACCGATCACATAAGCATGAGCACGAGTAATCCGGCCACCGCCTTCATTGCCTCCATCCTTCCCTGCGTTCCCTGTGCCCCCTTGATTCAACTTTGGACAGCTTCGCTTGAAGTGCCCCGCTTCTCCCCAATGAAAGCAACCCTGGTTCCCCTGTGGAGCAGGGGTAGTAGTAGCAGCAGTCTGAGTCGCCTTGGCCGAAAGGTTGACCCTACAATCCTTTGCAAGATGCCCCGTCCGCTGACAATGCTCACAGCGAAAACTCTCACAAGTACCATAGTGATGAAAGCCACAACGCCCACACTTAGGGCTCTTCCCAGCATAGCCCCCTTGTTTCTGATCCGACGCTGACGCTGAAGCTTCAGCCTTCTTCGCCGCCGGCTGTCGCTGAACCACCGCTGAATTCTTCTCCACACTTTCCCACTTCCTCTTGTTCTCCGCCGGCGCCTTCACAGAAGAGCCTCTAGGAGGCAAGACAACCTCAGAAATCTTCAAGTTGGTCATCTTAGTAGCCGACCGCACAGCCTCTGACATGGTAGTAGGATCCCTAGCAGACACCAACCCAGCAATCTCTGCCACCAAACCCGCAAGATACTGCTCTATCCTCCTGTACTCTGGCGTCGACAAACCTGGACACATCACTGCTAGCTCGTTGTGCCTGATCGTGTACTCCTCAACCTCAGAACCCATCATCTTAAGATTCCCGTATTCCTGTTCCAACCTCTTAATCTCCTCTCGTGGGCAGTACTCATCCTTCAACCTACGCACAAAATCCGCCCAAGGCATGGCGTTGGCCTCCCCGAGACCAAGCGTCTGAGTGACGCAGTTCCACCACGTCAAGGCGGGTCCTACAAAAGTCCCCGAAGCAAACTTCACCCAATCCACTGCTGGAGTCTCACATAAAGCAAACACCGACTCAGTGTTCTCCAACCATCGAAGCAACTCCACAGCTCCCTCCGTACCTTGGAAGCTGAGAGGCTGACAATCCTTAAACCGCTTGTAGGCAACACCTGCCTGAACCGGAGGAGCAGTAGCACCCATGAATGTCTGCTGGGCAGCCTGAAAAGCAGCTAGTGCAATGCCCAACTGTTGCTGCATCATCTCATTGAGCTCATCATACGTCAAGGTGATGTTACCACCACCTCTTCCCCCACCAGTGCGGCCTGCACGTCGTCCCCCAGTACGTCCACCAGTGCGTCCAGACATCTTCTGAGAAAGTAAGAAACAAACACTCAGACCCAACACCAAAGCTAAACCAAGAGAATATGAAAAGTCTAAGATCGGGTTCAAATGTGACCATAAATCCCAACACGAGATCCACCAAGTCTTCCATGCATTTCAACTTATGATTTCGTGTGCACCCGAAATGATAAGTTGCTCTACATGGTCCTCAAGGCGTGCCCCGAGTTCGAACCTCAAGTCACCCGGTACCCACATCTTAAGAAGATATAACCAACTCAAAAGATCAACAAACAAGTTCCCACGACTGTAAACCCGAAGAAGAAGATCAAGTGAAGCTAGGAATAACCAAGAATGAGATAGGTAATGTGACACTGTGTGGTAAGGATACCGACACCCCGACAAGGTTAGTATGTTTACCAAAAGACACGACTCAAATGTATGTGACCGTCTAGTGTGTGAGACTCGGCTATAGTGTAGACTCTACATGCAGTCCTAGTTCACTATAACCATTGGTTCTGATACCAATCTGTCACACCCTCAAATTTCCACTTGCGGAGTTCTACCGCGAGGCGTGTGACATACCAGGATCCAAGTCAACGGTCACAATAAACGAAGTCTAAATGTAAAAACATACGTAAACAAAAACCATGCATAATATAAAACCAACATTTGACAGTGCGGAAGCATTCAGAGTTTACAAAAGTTATGCAGAAATAAAACATAAGTTCAAGAGTTAACAATTCCAAAACATGCAAATGAGACCCTAGACGCGAGACGACTCCAGTGCGACTCCGTGCGCCTATCTGACAGCTGCTACCTTAGCGACCTGAGAAAACATGCTAAATGAGTCAACATATATTGCTGGTGAGTTCACAGGTTTTATTTAAACGTTTAAAGTGATCCTTCGAAAACCGTTACCATCACAGTTACTACTATGCTTGTGAGAACGCTAGCTAGGCGCAGAATAAGATACTCATACGGGTGAAACCATTGCTGACTAAGCCGTGTAGTGACCCTTAGTTTCCTATGGGCTACCGTCATCACCGGTAGACCTTGTTTTATTAGAGACAATATGCACCCGCCCGGTCCAACCGTCGAGTGGGGTTTGTCAGTTCCCAATAGCGCTATCCATATTTCCCCGCCATATTCCCATGTTAGTGGTTTCTAAGGGACTTTTTGATGAACCGTATAGTACAATAAGTAAGCCATAGTATAATGTGAAAAAGAGTCATAAGTCACAAAATAGTTTAAGATGAAACCGAGCCATAAGTCATAAAAGAGTTTTAAGCATGTTTCTCCCCCGAAAGCAAAAACTGTAAAATGTGGGGCCGTGAACTCACCTTAGGTTGCGTATTCCTTTTATGAGTAAACCGTCTATGTGATATGAGTAAACCGTTCGTAAGATATGATAGCCCCAACTATTGGCGACCTATCATAAGATATGTGTCAAGTTAGACTAATAACCCGTCAGGTTCATTAGTCCCTAAGTCCAGTCCATGACCATTATGTGTCCGAAAAGCGTGTTTGACCAATAACCAGACTACGTAAGACAAGACAAGACTCAACATCCCATTGGTGACCCGACATTCCACGTGTTCATCTCATACTCAAACATACACAAATCATGCAACTTCATACTTAACATGTGTTAAAGTTCAACTATTCTAACACATAGGTCAAATAACGCACAAACAAGTCCAAACACGTGTTACTATGTTACTAGGCATGTCACGGGGTTCCTATCATGTTCCTAGGTGTCAAATCGGGTCAAAATACACTTATAACAGCAGTACACGCGATTAGGAACTTAGCATGCAATTAGGAAAAGTCAACATGTGATTGGGGATGGTCAACAGGCGATTGTAGAGGCTAATCGCCCCTTAACATAGGCGATTAGGCCTATCCAGGTGCTTATCAGGCGATTAGGGTCATAAGACATGCAATTCAGGGCTTAACTAGTGATTAGGATCACAATCGCATGAAATGAAGGCAATTAGGACCCCAATCGCCTACCTACATGCGATTAGGCCTCCTTATCAGGCGATTGGGCTCCCAATCGCCTATAGCATAGGTGATTAGGGTCCCCAATCGCCCTCAGCAGAGCTGTTCCGGTTTTTCGCGCGTTTAACCCTCCAAATCAGATCCAAAGCATGCGTAAACACCCAATATCAATCCTAACACATTAACAAACATATTTCAAGCAAAACCCCTAAGTTTTCATCATTCTAACAGTCCCGAATGCGAGCATTTTCCCAAAATAGCAACTTAACATGTAAACATCACATCAACATGCAAGAACTTGCCCTAAATAGCAAATATCCAGATTTAATCACATAACCACGTTGTCCGATAGTATCCTACTGCTCTAGCATCATCCTAAAGCAAACCCTATCATCATACAATCAACAACACACCTCATAGCATCCTTAATCATTCAAAATCATTCAAATGGGTCAAAACATCAAACATCAACAATACACAACCAAAACCATTCAAACTCCTAGAACATCATCATACTAACTTGTAACAGCCATAAACACCTTAATAACACAAAAACAATCATGATTCAATCCTAAAAATCCTACCTTTAAACACATATAACACACATAAAGGTTTGGGTTTGTTTAAAAACGGTTTTAAATGGATTTTCAAAGACAAAAACATTTATAAGTCAGGTCTGGACTTTTAGGGAACAAAATATAATCATTTAAAGGTTTGGGTTTGAAGAACACACCTTGGATTTAAGAGAAAATGATGGAATAAGCTTGGAAATGGTTGTTTTGATGTAAAAACGAGTTCCAGAGGGTGTTTGTATGTTGGTATGGGTTATAGGACGGCTAGGGTTGCACAAATGGTGTTTTGGAGGTCAAGGGTGGTATTTATAGGAGTTTCTAGCCGTTTAAGACACGTCAGGCGATTATGCAGCCTTATCAGGCGATTTGGGCTGCTAATCGCCTTCACTATCAGGCGATTAGCCCCCAATCGCCCATAACGTTGCCCAATCGCCTAACATATGCTGCTAATCGCCCCTCTGAAGGCGATTAGGGCTTCCTAATCGCCCTCAGGGCCTGGTTCTGTGTATCTGGCGCGTTAAACCCCGTTTTAACATATGTTAACACGTTTTCACATACCGACAAGTCACATAATGATTATAAACACATAATACATGTAGATAAACACGTTCACACTCGTTCACCAATTCCCGGGACTCGAGACTTTCGTGTGTTAAAACCCCAATGATGTACGACTCGACTCGAATGACCCTGTTATGTGTAACGTATGCGTGACTCGCTAAGGTAGACTTACTAAGTTTTCAAAAAGTTAGTTACCGAAGTTTGCCGGGTGTCACAGAAATTGAAGACATTTCACAAGAAGAATATCCAAAATACTATAATATGAAAGACAAGACACAGATTCCGTTCGTTGATGATGATATTATGAGGGAAGCTAAAAAGGTTGCTGATGATAAAGGGAAGAAAGTGATTGATGAGTTATTTATTGAAGCAGAGAAAGAGTGTGTTAGACGCCAATTTGATGCTTTGAAGAACTATTTAAGAAGATTGCGCGAAGAATTTGATAATCGTCCTCTACCACCGATTCAAGAAGAATTTTACAGATATCACAACAAGATGTTTAAAGGTAGGGGGTTAGCTGGAAGTTCCTTCCTCAACTAAAGTGTGTCGGAATTAAGTGGGAAAGAGGGATATTGTATTTCTGTAGATTTCACGATATAAAGACTCTTCCGTATTGGGCTATGAGAGATATTTGTCGACACTAGATGATTGATGCGACACATTCAAATTCTTTGGAATGGATGGTTGAAAAGATTACTCGGGACAGTCAGAGGAAATGGGATATGTTTAAGCCGCAATATCCTCACAGAATTGTGCATAAGAAGATCAATCCGATGAATAACTTACCATTTGTGACTCTGATTTACAAGCCTCCAATATGTATGCAAAAGATACCATTCATGCCGATACAACAAAACTTTAGTGAAGACTTTGCATTTTGGTACTATGATTGGAGATCGGGTGAAGCCGTGATTGTTTTGCCTGATAAAGACCCAAAGACAATGTGCAAGAAGATTAGAGTGTTTGATCCCATGTGGATGATTAATTGCTCGTTTGGGTAATGTGCAAGAAGATTAGAGTGTTTGATCCCATGTGGATGATTAATTGCTCGAGGAATGATATAGAGAGTTTGTATTTCAATCTGATTCATTTCAACGCGCTAGATATTGTTGAAGCCTCGAGATTTCAAGCAATAGTTAAGTTCTGTTTCGCATTTGAAGTTCACTCGGACTGTGACTTCAAAACGTTGCTTGGGAAATATTCGATGAGATTGAGAAAGCAGATGGAAAAGCAACCAATTCAATTCAAAGAAGCTGGAAAGACAAAGATGGCAAAAGAAAAGCTGATGTTTGTGCTTAGAGAGACAAAGAACAAGTGAATACCCGAGCTACAGAAAAGGGGGAGTTTGAAGAAGCATATTTCATATATGTGTCAGTAGCTTTCGGGTCGTCTAGTCGATAACATGTCGTTTGTAAAGTTTATGTTAGTTTTGTATGTTTTGGTTCGGGTAGTTGTGGGGTCTAACCAAAACCAGAAGTTTTGGTTCGAGACAACGCAGGGTCGAATCAGTTAATTCGGACCCTTGCAAGGTTGAATGGAACTTAGTCTATATATAGGAGGTTGTTAGTGACGGTTATCAGTTAGTTGTCAGTTTTGTCAAGTTTCATTCGATCCAAACGTTGTCCAGAGTGTTCTAGAAGTCTGTATTATCATTAACAGAGTCTGTAACGATTATTATGAAGTTAATGATTAATGAAAAGCTTTAAAATGAAAGTTTACGTGTTTTGATATAGATTTTTATCATTTTGCTCGATCGTTAGGGTTTCTGCATCTGATGGTTCACACATTGTGTTGATAAAACGTTTATTGATTGAAAACCAGTCCTACACGTGTTGTGGGCGCACCGCACACTCATAAAGACAAGCAATGGTGAAACCCCATTCGGGTTAACCTATGGGTCCAAAGCCATGATACCAACAGAAATAGGACTTCCTTTCAGAAGGGTCCTCACAGTTAGCAAGACATATAATGAAAATGAGTTGCACCTCAATTTGTACCTTGTAGAGGAGCGTATGGAATTGGCTGCAATCAAAGAAACGAATTACAAAAAACAGCTCGAGCGCTACTACAATGCCACAAATCAAACTCCATGCCTTAAAGGGGGGGGGGATTTTGTATTCAGAAGCAACGAGGCAAGAAACACACTCCCTCAAGGAAGACTAATTCCAAAGTGGGAAAGACCCTACCGCATGGCGGAAGTACTAGGGAAAGGAGCCTACAAATTAGCCTTGGTAACCGGAGGATCGTTTCATTAAAACACCATCCCAACACGAGGTGCACAAGCATAACCCTAACTAGCCTTGGTAACCGGAGGATCGTTCCACTCCTCAGAGGATTTGGATTAGTCAATCTGATCACTCACCTCTGGTTCCTTATCATCCTCTTCATTTACAGAAGCTTCAGCGTACGCAGTCATGTCTCACGTAAGGGCAGTCCGAGTATTCCCTAACTTGTGCAGAGAATCCTTTAGCTCCGCAAACGTAGACCTTTTAGCATGACTAGCAATAAAGTCAAATAAGGGGTACTCCAGCTCATCAAACGCGCGAGACTTTGCCTTCAAGATTGTCTCTAGATCCTTAGCATATAAGGCAAAATCTTCAGCCACTTTCCCATCTTTGGCATGCTGGTATCCCTCTAAAAGGCCTTACTTGCGCCCCAAAAGCTTGGACGCCTTAGTTAACGCGCCCGCAACTTCGTGCATAGCCTCGCAAGACTTCACATAATCAGCAACCTGCAATATAAACAACTGAAAGAAGTCAACATTTGGTGAAACAAAATAAACAAAAAAGAAAAAGGCAAAGATGTTTACCTCAGGGATACAATCCTTATAGAACCACTCGCGATCAGCTTTCAATGCAAGCACCTCAGCGGTTAAATCAGTAACCTTCTCTAGAAGCGCATTGCGCTCATCCACCGTGGTACCCGTTGTGGCCTTCAGCTCCGCAATTTTCTCATGGTGCTATACCACTTCAGCTTCATGAAGCTTCAAATTTTCATGAGAAGAGGGCAAGCTCACATCGCGAGCCTTAGTTACCTCCGTGAGGCGCTATGTCTCCAGAACAGATTTATGTAGTTCATTCTTTAACATTTGTTCACGATCAGCCACCGCCAACAACTTCTGGATGGTCTTCTCACAGGCCACCCTCCAATCTACCTCGCGCCCTATGAGGCGCTTCTAAGCCTTCTTTTTCTCTATGAGATGAGTGGCTCACCCTCATATTTGTCCCACGTATGTTCTGTTGCTACAGGGAACAATCTGTCTAAACTTGGAGCTGATCACGGTAGTGCCTTATGGTGAGCACACTCGTGCATCCCACCAGGTGATGTTTTCTTGTCCCCCAAGCTGGCTGCTTTGTCTTTTAGTGCACTGGTCCTTGTACCAATGTGTGTGGCCGTGTTTGGTCGATCCCATACAGATTTTATTGTTATTTAAGCCTAGGGAAAGTCTTTACACATCCTTGGATCATGCTTCGGGTCTCGTATCTTCAGGAATCTCCAGTTCTAGATGTTTTTACCCGGGAATTGCTTATTTTCAGGTTGGAGTTCCAATTTCCCTCATAACCACAAATAAGAACGATTAAGTAGCTTTAATTATCAGTTTTAGCCTAATTACATCTTGTTATGAGACTATTTATGCATCTTTAATATGTATAATTGATGGCGTATCACCCGAGCTCAAGCGACGCCCTAAACTCCCCGCCAAAAACCTCAACATTCAAACTTTGGTCAGACGACCCATCACCACGCGCACCCTCAAACCGGCGCGAAGGCCTTGTAAAATGGCCAAGTTCGCCCACTTCCTCTTCCTCCTCCGTATCCACCTCAAAGTAGGCCGCCAGCTGAGAGCCTTGATGACCATCTGCGGGAGACGAACGATCAGATAAAGATAATCGATTGTTATTCAAATCTTCATCACTAGATAAAACAATAAACTCCTGACCCGCAAGTGTATAAGCAGAAATGGTTGAGGGCTCTAAAAGAACTAAAGAAAGCGCACCTAACTCGGGCGTACGTTTAGGCACAGGAGGAGCGCGCTTGGAGTCTGGACGAATAATTTGCTTCAAAAATTGATCAACCGTCATATCCAGGACAAACTTCTTGCCCTCTTGAGGCGCCCTAAAATCCCATTCCATATCATCCCAGAGAGCAAAACAGAGTAAATACTCCTAAGATCTACGCAGAAAGAAAAAAGTTAAACAAACAGAAAAATAAACAAAGTGCGAGATATCGATAAAGCGGCGCAGACTATACCTTGACCCTTGGAAGTCAGTACAAGGTTCTTCCACGGATGCTCATACTCCCAGAACATCCTTAACGCCACAAGCGCGACCTCATCAATGGTACAGATGTCAACAAGTTGACTGATAAGAGCCTTGTACCAAGCCTGGCCCTCATAATCAATCGGCTTCTTCTCTTACACCTTCAAATCCACGCGCCGCCTAACTATCTTTAGAGGGATTGAACCCTCTACAATCCAAAAGAACTTTATTCTACTTGTGGAAACTCTTGATGATACAATGCCCGGGGCTTGGAACCATGGTGCTACCGAAAAGACAACCAGCTCACCAAATCCTTCAACACATTAATGACATTGAACATGCCAATGTGAGGCTCAAAACGCTACGCCCTACACCTAAATTCGAAAAAACAAGTGAGACATTCCACCAGGGTGTAACTGGTTTATGTGGATCTGGTAGTACTTAAGAGAAGATGCAAGAAAGGTGGTTATTGGAACCCTAAAATTGCAAAAAGTGAAAAGGGCATCTCTAGAAACTCTGGCTCACTCTTCAGTGCAATTGATTACCAGCACATAGAGTCTCAAACGCGTCCTTTTTCCACTTTATAGACACCTCCCCTGCCAACGGAGGAGGTGTTTTCTTCTTCTTTTGTTGTTGAGCGTCTGATGACAATGCCATAGTTGATTAAATGATAGGATTAAACAGAAGAACATAGAAGAAAATGATGTTTTTTTACAAAGGATGATGGTTTTTCTTGGGAGAATTTGGGAGAGAAATTGCAAGAATTCAAACGGTAAAACGGGAAGTGTGGGAGAAGCATGCCTTATATATAGGTTGAGCAATTAATGCCCCCGAAAACTGCACGGTGCATGTCTTACGTCTGACCAATCACAAGGCGCCACGTAGGAAAGAAAAACGGCTGACGGCTAAAGCGACAAGCAGGCCTACCTACTTTTTCTGAAAAGGTAACTTACCACAAATGCTTCGCCTCACCAAACTATCCCTTCAACTGTTACACCTGAGTGCCTGGTCAGAAACATTAAATACAGACACTCGCTGCAGCGCCAGCCACACAAGCATGCGCATAAAGTAAGGATGCTAAACTTCAACCCTAGGTAATTTACCTCACGCGCCAAAAGAGCAAACGAAAGGACAACCTCATTATGTCCAGCGTCCTCCACGCAAAGCATACAACACCCCGGACTGGGGACTTGAAGATATATGTACCCGTGCGCGCATGGGCCCACATCAAACATGTCAGGATGGGAAAAATCAATAGAACACTCTAAATGCCTCATGCGCCACCTAGGACATGCCAGGTAATAGGAGATAAGGAAAGGGATATCCATGATCTCCTGGGAGGCAGAAAGGACAACAAGGACACCCGAAAAGGACATCCCGCCAATGACTAAAAGATATCACAATATTCTCTAACGGTTGTCAATTGTGGGGCCCGTGCGAGAAAGCTGTCATTCTTCAATTGACCAATCAGAATGTGACTCCTATTACTTTAAATACCCTTAGAGAGAAGGGGTCGATGATTCCCTTAGCAAAAAAAAAAAAAAATCCTAGTATACTCATTCTAAACCGTGTAAGAAATATTATAGTTGAAACAATTATAATTTTTGCTTGTTCGAGTTCTTTGTAATCGTTCAGTCCATTATTGATCATTAAAATATATCTCATTACTTTGCTCGTATTTAGCATCTTTATACAAGTGTTTCCTCACTAATAGTATGTTGCCAATATTATAAGTGAAACTATGTAGGGACGGAACCACAGGAGGGTCAGAGGGGTCCATTGACCCTCCGGCCGGCGAAATCCTTTTTTTTATACGGTATCTGAAGTGATCGTTTTTTACATCTTGACCCCCTCAAAGTCATTGTTTCTCACATCTTGGATCCTCAAAGTCGTTTAAATGAAGAGACAAGATGAAAATATAATGATCGGAAACTTTTTCTGGTGGCCGGCGACGACTGTGCAAGGCGTTGGGGTAATGGGGTTACAGATGGTATTTTCTGAAGCAAAGAAAAACAGAACCACAAAAGTAGGGGTGTAAATGACACGTAACCGCTCGAGAGCTACCCGGGATCGGCTCGGTAAAAAGCTCGACCGAGCCGAGCCTTAACGAGCCCGAGCCTGAAATATGGCTCGTTTAATTATCGAGCCCAAGCTCGAGCCCTAGATACTAAGCTCGATTGGGCTCGCGAGCCTAAACGAGCCCAAACATAATTATAAGTTATTTATATATCTCTTATAATTTATAGCCCACATCTCCAAAGCCCAAGTCCTTATTTCATAGGCTCATTTAATAACACTCGCGAGCCGAGCTTTTAGCTCGTTTGAGATTGTTCTCAAATCACTTTGAGCCGAGCCGAGCTCGAGCTTTTGATTTTTCTAGCGAGCCGAGCTCGAGCTCAAGATTGTATGCTCAAATCGAGCCGAGCTCGAGCTCGAGCTTCATAAAACCATGACGAGCCGAGCTCGAGCCCAGTCAGGCTCGGGCTCTGCTCGGCTCGTTTACACGCTTACACAAAAGTTAGAACACACGTATTTAATTGTCTTGGTTTTGTGAGTTTATTTTAGTATGTTATTTTGACCTTTTCTTTTTGCAAGATGTGACAACTCAAATACACCTCTAAACACCAATTGATATTATCTTTTGTTATAATTTTATTTTATTTCGAGTTATACATTTGATTTTCTGTTATGATAACTTCATTTTAAGGTTAGGATCAAATACATAGTGAAAAAAAAATAGGAAGTCATAAGAAGTGTATCAAACGGACTCCGCTTGAACTCATACAAGCGGCATTGAAACCGTCTTATCGAACCCTACGACATTAGTTTTTAGGTCTTCGTTTTTTTGGGGTTTGAGCTTGTAGATTTTAAAATATGCGTCATATCATTGTGTCTTTTTGTATTTTCATCATTCTGTCATTTTTTCAATTCATTGTGTCTTTTTTCTTCAGCATTGTGTTAAATTTTTTGGCACTGTGTTATATTGTGTGGCTCATTGTGTCATATTTCATGATTTATTGTGTTTTTTGTATCTTTCTCACTCTTCTCATTTTTGTTACACTGTATAGAATAACTTAACCCCTTTATTTTATTTTATAATTTATTTTATTGTTACATATTATTAGAGATTATTAGTTATTTTTTTTTTGTTTCCAGAAAATGTGATTAGAGAACAACACTTAAACTAATCGTTAGTATTCTAACAAATTTAATAAAGTTATATTACGATCCTCCAGTAAAAAATTTCTGGTTCCGCCACCGAAAGTGTGTTGGCTAAATATAAAGGGGGACAGAGCGCTGCCAGAATTGGGCACGGGTACCTCACTACCAGCACGGTAACACCGCCGCCACCCGTGCTGGTAGGGCTCCCGTGGACCTTTTTCTGGTTCCATCTAACGGACTGGTAGTTTGGGACGGTGCAAACTTTTAGGTAATATTTATTCCTTTTTTGACCGTTTTATGTTTGTTAAATGTGTTTTACTTTCAAACGGTCATATTTTTGTGACTGTTTTTATCTTTAGGTTTTATAAATACAATTCATTCCCACGGTTTTGAATCAAAAACATAGAAATCTTAATCAATACTTCTAAAAAAATGTCTGATATTGACGTAGAAGATATTCAAGTAATCGTTCCCCCGCTCGAGGTCCACCCGATCTTACAATCAAGCGATAGTAGCCTTGAGTTTCTGACGGACCTTGCACGGCGGGAAGAGAAAGACACAGCAACATCTAAAAAACGATACGTGCCACGTGATCGCGAGGGAGGCAATGCGCGGTTAATAAATGACTACTTTGCCGAAGTACCAAAATACACCGACGCACAGTTTAAACAACGGTATCGCATGTCGAGGCGTCTATTTCTGAAAATTGTAGCAGATGTTGAAGCAAACTTCGCATGGTTCAGAGAGAGCATGGACGGTCGGTTTAGAAAGAGCTTTACACCCATGCAAAAAGTATCTTCAGCTGTGAAACAACTCGCAACCGGTAATCCTCCAGATGAATACGATGAGTATTTATGTATGTCTGAGAGGACGTCATGCAAATGTTTACAATTTTTTTGCAATGTCGTAATTAAGTTATACGGGGCTGAGTATTTACGAAGACCAACAAGCCATGACATTGCATGTTTCTATGAGGCACACGAAGAAAGACATCACCTTCCCGGCATGATCGGTAGCATTGACTACACTCATTTAGTGTGGCGAGCATGTCCTAGGGAATTACAAGGACAATATATGCGAGGGGATCACCAATACCCTACGATCATGCTAGAAGCCGTTGCTTCGCAAAATCTTGGGTTTTGGCATGGATTCTTTGCCCCCCCCCCCGGTTCACTAAACGACATAAATGTCCTCCAACAATCCCCAGTGTTTCTTACCCAACGAAACGGAACGGCACCACAGTGTCCATTTACTTTAAATGGCCACTTATATAAACGTGGATATTAACTTACCGATGGCATCTACCCAACCTGGTCAACGTTTGTCAAAGCGTTTCGATATCCCACCGACCCTAAGGAAAAGAAATTCGTTAAGGCGCGAGAGTCGGCAAGGAAGGATGTTGAGCGAGCGTTCGGGGTATTAAAGGGGAAATGGGGAATTACCGCACGACCCTTGAGGCCCAAAACCGTTGCTAGGTGTAGCGTCATCTTCTATACGTGCATGATATTGCACAACATGATAATTAAAGACGAGGGGCGAGCTATATCACCGGTCCACATACAAGATCTCCCAATCCAACCGTTCTTCGACGACGAAGCACTTGCGGAGTTGATAGACTCCGATATGCATTTCCGACTTCGAAATGATCTCGTGGAACATCTAGACGGACTTGATCTACCGTATCTCGACGTGGAGGACTCCGAATAGTTTTTCTTTTATTTAGTTTATTTTTAATTTATGAGTTTTTGTATTTCTATTTTTATTTGCTTTTAATATTGTAATTTTATTTTATTTAGTTTAATAATATGTTTAATTAATATGTTTCTTTTATAAAAATAATAAAAAATAAAGATTTCAGTGAAGTGAATCAGTGGAGTGTTGCCTAAAAAAAACTAAATCAGTGAAGTAAATCAGTGAAGTGATGTGGAAGTGCAGAATTGGTTGAAATCAGTGAAGGAAAAAGAGTATACTAGTAGCACCCCTTTCACCCTAATTTGGAATGAAACATCATGAACGTACCACAACTAAACCACACAAATACCAACGAAGCGGCTTTACTAATAGTATGGGTGTTTTTGGTCGTATTTGAACAGATGTGACATCATGGGAGTTTCCAAAATAAAAATAATTTACATACTCACATTCTTATCGTCTCTTCATGAACATAAAATTACCACTAGAAACTTATAACTTGTTTTAAACCGACTTAGACAAGAATTGAAAAACCCCCCAATGCTTCCTACACCCCTAAACCTCCTAGAATAACTCATGAGGTTCATCTAAAGGTACATTCACAAAGCCATCATGTTCTTGTGCAGTAGCATCATCAAACACACCATTCTCCAAGAAACCAAACGATGACATTTGAGCCTCAGTGTCTAGTTTCCTTTCTTGTAGCAAGCTTGTTGTCTCGGAAGCTTCCAAATTGTTGTAGTTTTTAAACCCTTCACTTGTTGAACGACTGAGAAATCGGTTGTTGAATGCACTAGTATTTTCCGAGCTCGTTTGTGAGGATTTAGGGGAACTTTTCAGCCAGTTTGGGAGCAATCTCGAAATGTTTTCCACACTCGACGGGTAAGTTGTGGTGCTAAGGTTTCCTGGTTGTGGTGGTTGTTGTTGGGGTGACGAAATAGCAACTTTGTTGTCAAGTGATAGCGCACTAGAAAGAGCTTGTTTGGCCATGTGGATATTGGTTTGGAGTTGTCTTTCCCATTGACCTTTGGCAATGGTGTTGGGTTGTGAGCATAATGATGATGATGCTAAAACACCACGATTATGGTTTTCTTGGTCAGTGTCGCTGACAGAGTTATTGAGCCTCTTTTTAAGATGTGCGTTCCAGTAATTTTTGATATCGTTATCTGTTCTTTGTGGAAGGTAAGAAGCCATTGCTGCCCATCTGTGGAATCAAATTATTAGCTATAAAATTATTCAATCTTGATTTCAAATGTTCTAACTAATTTTGTTTTTTAATAAAAATATGCATTTTTATACAACTAGTAAACAATCAAACTACAGTCTCTAGCTCTTCTGAACATTGTACTATATTACACATCGTTCATAAACATTACTATTTGATGATATCGTATCACAGATAATTTAATTTTAAAATATCTTTAAAAATTTAAGTTAATTTATCGTTTTCAAGAATCTTTCTGGGTCCTAAACATATTTGAAAAACGTCAAATATTAATCAAATCTTTTAGTAGGTGGTATAATCATGCATCGACCCAGACATTGACAAGTATAGAAGTGTTTTAAAAAAAATGAAATTCACATGTTTGACGAAAAAAAATATTTGATATGTAAATAGACTCGTAATTATATAACATAAATAAACTTTATTCATAAAAAAATAGATAAAAAAACGTCATAATTAGCGTAAAAACATGTTATGCTAATCGGTGAATACTTGGCCTTTATGTAAACACCAAATTATACCCCGGGAACGTCCCGGGGTTGAGAAATCTAATATGACATATTAATTTTACATATGAAATAGTCAGATTCGCTTTACAGTTATATGCAAGAAAGCTTCGGGTAGCGCCTAACATAAAACAATTAAAAATGTATCTCCAATGTTAGCGCCTAACATTAAACAATGTATAACTCTAATATTAATATCTAACTTAAAACAATGTATAACTCCAATGCTAACGCATGTTGAAAATAGAATTCATATTTACTGATTTGAACATAATTAGTGACTTGCTTATACATGATTAATGATTTACCTGAACACTTTATGTTTTTTTTTCTGTATGAACAAAACCGCACAAAAAATAGTCGTTTTTTCTTCGATTTTTATATAGCACTATGATGCTCGTTGGAAAGATAATAAAACGCTCGTTAATTTGGTGTAATTTTTTTCTTTTAAAAATCTCGTATATAAAAGATATTAACATTTAAAAATTATGGGAGGAAATATAACAGAGAAAAATCCAATTTTATTTAAAAATGTTTTTTCCTAAAATATCTCAATGCCACATGGGATGGCACATGGCACACTCAAGGAGGAGAATGCCTCTTTAAGTGCCATGTCATTAAAATGGCTTTGGTTTATTATATGTATAGATAATAATGCGTATTTTACCAATATATTATTAGGAATAACTACCTACTGTATATATACCAATAAACACACATAACTATGTTGATAGAATAGGTTATGTGCCCTCTTCTATTGATTTCAATTGTTTAAATAATACAATCGGTATCCTCTATTTTAAGATAGAGATAAATACAACTAAATACATAACAAATTATAATCACTTCTAAATATACTATGCTAATATATGTGTATACATATACTAAATTGGTGGTGAATGTAATATCTTCATGTGGAGCGCGAGCATTGATAGGATCCCTACAATGGGTGCGCTTCGACGGAGAAATATGATGGTTGGGGATAGTTATTGTGTTTTTTGTGGAGACGCAGAAGAAACTACGGATCACGTGTTTACGACTTGTCGCATGGCGAGTGGGGTGTGGTGTGGCATAGCTTCGTGTTGTAAATTGCCCCTGATTTATTGGTTTTCGATCGCTGATTTGCAGCTGTTGTTAAAAACAGAAGGATTTAATCGAGAAGAAGAAGGAGATCGTCTACGGTGTGTTCATTTTGACATGTTGGCGTATAGGGAGGGTCACAATGATATGATATTTCGGAATCAAGATGTTAATGTCTCCCAAATAGTGTCTGATGTTAAAGCTTTGGGTTATCTTTGGTTCAGGCCATAATAGATCTAGAGTCGGCAGTGTTAATTGACTGTTTACGGTTTTCTCCGTCTTGAAGATTCCGCTTGTTTAATGAAGTTCAAATTCCAAAAAAAAAATAAAAATGGTGGTGAACCTTAGTGAGGATGAACGAATATGTATTTAAGTATTAATGTTAAAAAGGCTTTATTGATTGTCAACTTCAGTTTATACTTATTGTTAAATACTTCAATTTTTAAATCATCGTATTAAAGCTACACTCATAATTATCATCTTTGACACCCTCTATATTGTACATTTATTTCAATAAAATTCACAAACTTTTAGACAGCTGATGTCAAACCAGTCAATTAAAAACCTTATACGTCACGTATAGCACTATATATATGTGATGGGTAAGGTGTGATTGATTAGTCTAAGGCCAGCTGTATTGTATACGTACTATAATTCGTGCTATATACACCACTGTAGTGCAATACGTGGCATACAAAGGTGTAATTGTGGGTTGTGGTCTTTACTGAATATGCATGTTTATATTTGATATTTTGATTTGGTGAAAGGTTAATTTCTATTTTCTTTTAACAACTTATTGTGAAAAGTACAGTTAACACAAATATAACTTAAATTTGTGCAATTACCTATTGCCAAGAAGGGCTTGTAGATGGATTATCATCCTATCTTCTTGTTGGGTAAAATTACCACGCTTGATCCCAGGACGAAGATAATTTATCCATCTTAATCTGCAACTCTTTCCGCTTCTCAACAAACCTAATAAGAATACAACAAAAAGAACATTGTATTAGAAAATGGTGCAACTGTCATTTAAAAGGACGATCATAATATTAAACAGTGAGCCAAGTAACAAATATAGTCCGAATTGTGAATAAAAAGTCTGATTTGTTTGCATTTTTTAATAAACTTTTCACTGCTTTTTGGATCAAAAGAATAAGGAAGATTATTAATACCAGTGTTGATAGGAACAGATTTCCAATTGCCAGGACCATGTTCTTGAATATAAGAGACCAGAATTATATCTTCTTCAGGTGTCCATGGTCCTTTCTTCTCTACCATCTTACCACAAATCGTTTCAAAAACAATAGATATATAAATATAAATTCTCTCTCTCTCACTTTTTACACTCACTATGAATTTATGTGTGTTCTTTCATTTGTAAAGGTGGAGGAAGAGAATAATTTTTGTGGGTAGGATCGATATGATAAACATTGCATCAACACTATATATAGACTTACATAAAGATATGAAGAGAGAGATGTATATATATGGTCATGGTGATGACGATATTAGAGGTTGACCAAATAAAGCAGTTGAAAAATAATGAAAAAGATGACAAGAGAAAGCATTTACTGTCCCCTTGACTCATTTTAAAAGTCAAATACATGAGTCATGCGGGTTAACGTTTTCTACCGTACATGTGACTCATTGGTTTAGGGTATCATGTGGTAGATTAGAATCATATACACACTGAAAGAAAAAAAAATAATAAGAGTATCAAATGTATTTCGATTGAACTCATTTTGGACCGTTTCATTAAACCCTACGATTTTAGTTTTTAGGTTTACGCTTTTTAGATATTTAGCTTGTAGTTTTTTAGAATTTATGTTATATCGTATCTTTTATGTAGCATTGCGTATTTTTTCTTATTTTCATCATTGTGTCTTTTTTTCTTCTATATTGTGTTATATTTTTTGGTATTGTGTAATATTTTACGGCTCATTGTGTCATATTTCGTGATCCATTGTGTTTTTGTACCCTTTTTATTTTTGTTACACTGTTTCGGATAACTTGACATTGGTGTCCCCTCTTACTAGTGTAAGATTATGGTTCAAATCATTGCAAATACAAGGTAAAAAAAGAATTAACGTGTTAAACAAGTTTTTCGTTAAAAAGAAAAAAAAAACATTTTCTACAATAGTTGATCTAAATAATTTATAATTCTCACTTTCTTATAATTATATACTATTAATAGACAAGTGATTTGAATAATACTTTTATTATTATTTTTTTCAATTTGTTATCTTAAATACATTTGGTTTAAAAAGAAATAAAATAACGGGGTTGTGGTGGAGTGGTTTGTGGTGCTTATTTGTTCTTTGAGGTATTGGGTTCAAAATTTGTTTGAGTTTTACAACACTTACTTATATATAAATACATATGATTCAATAAGAATTAACAAAATGGGGTAGTGGTGTAGTGGTTTATGGTATATGTGTGTTCTTTGAGGTCTTGGGTTTGAAACCCATTTCAAACATGGCATTTTTATTTTTTTTTTTCCAACGCTTATTTATAAATACATATGATTCTATAATAATTAACAAAATGGCTTGGTGGTGGAGTGGTTTGTGGTGCATTTGTGTAGTTTGAGGTCTCAGGTTCGAAACCGGTTTGAAATATTGGTTTTTTTTAAATACAAATACGAAAAACGCGCAACGCGCGTATGTTTATACACCTAGTTTAAATTTTAGTTAAATAAGTTGATAAGATATTAGGAATTTAAGCATAATTTATGTAATTTGGTGGGGTCCCTAATTTGTTAACGTACGATGTGTACAAATAACTATAGTATTGATGACATGGGTAGCTTAAAACAAACTAAGTTAATAACATTACATAACCATGCTTCAAAGGTTGAAGGATACAAAGGTTCAAAGGCTCGTATATCACTGATCAAAAGATGACTTGTCTTGTCATCACACTCCTCGGTCAACACAAGCAGTTGTCCATATCTGGCACATCGAGACGCTGCAATGAACAGACCGCAGGTCCAAAGCCACCATTGGCTAAAAGTGGTATGTCCCCAAATTGCATCATGGACAAAGATAATATCTCTACTCAAAGAGGAAGATTCTTACTCTATAAATCAGATCACTCCCTTTCAGATCTGGACACAACTTTCAGATTGTTCTTACTTACACATATCTTCCATTATCTTTGACAATGCACGTGTGGAGATTCTCTCCACCACACTAACACTTCACTTGAGTTAATAACAATATTCCTGGCTTTGAGTTTCAATCAAACCAGAATCATAACGCTCAAAACATAATTATCTTAAACCTCCTTCTACGTTTTGCAACTTAGGGGGACACCACGACCTGCGTTAGGTAAAATGAAACCCTTTAACCCTTCCTTGGACTCTAAACTAACGATAGACCTATATTTGTTGTAGCAACAAGTTGGCGCCCACCGTGGGGCTGCGCCATTGTTTCCTCACTAAAATCATACGTGTAGCTCCAACTCCTCGATATGTCTGACCTTGAGTACCCGGAAGAAGTAAACCAGTCTTCTCCCAACACAGATTAGAACTCTCTCGATAACAACCTCCCTGGAGTTCTCTCTCTTCAAAACACCAACTCCTTCTCGTTCAAGGGTCGCATCTCCTCTCCTCAACACCATGAGGACTCCTGAACGCGTAGATCTGACTCCCGAGGGAGTTGCAAACAACTTCTTGAAGTTAAGAACTCTTCTTAACCAACATGTAATGAAGGAAAGGGGGAAGGGAATGAGAATACGGCTGGATTACAACGAGGAAGAGCCCACGTTCTCACAAGGGCCACCTCTTCCTCCTCATCTCACTCCTTCCAGCTCTCGGTCCACTCTTCCCAACTCTGGGACAGTGCCTAGCTCAACTCGCCCTACTTTTTCTAGTGCACCTTACCTATAGGGAATGTCAAGTCCTACTCCCTTCCCCCTGTTCACATCTCAACCTCAAACCTCAGGTGCACCATTAGCACATGAGCTCACCTTAGATTAGCTCTTACAGTCTCCAATCTCAAGTGTACCACCTCTAGTTCCCACTTCCTTATGCCTCACATGATAGCCCAAATGATGCCTCACTTTCCCTGGCAGCAGCTCATTAGTCAAGCAATAGCTGCTCACCAAGGAAACTCAAATGCGAACAACGGCACATGAGTTGAAGGTAACCTGAACCAGTCGTATAAGCCTAGTAGCTTGTCTTGTTTCTCCCAAGAAATTGCTGACTATGAGTTCCCTAACAAGCTGAAGATGCCCTCTCATATAAAAATATATGATGGTACTGAAGATCCCGAAGACGACTTGCAAATATTCTCGAGAGCAGCCCGTATGGAGAAGTGGGGAAACCTTGAATGTTGCCTCATGTTTATGCATACGTTAGTCGGATCTGCTCGAATATGGTTTAATGACCTACCAGCTAGAAGCATTCGATCCTTCAACGATCTGGGTAAAGGCTTCTTGGCAAACTTCTCTCAACAACGACGTTATGTCAAAGATGCCACTGTCATCTTCCAGATCAAACAAAAGGACGACGAAAGCCTCAAAAACTCCATCGAACGATACAAAAGAGAAGGTCTCACCTATGTTGGTGCTGATGAAAAGATTAAAGTTGCAGGGTTCATGAATGCTATCAACTCTAAATACCTCACCCGAGATTTCAACAAGAGTCTCCCTAGAACCCTCGGAGAAGCCCTTGAAAGGGCTGCAACCCACATCCGAAGGGAAGAGGCTGTGGACATCAAAGAACAAAGAAAAAGGGGTGCTAACTGGAGGAGCTCCAGCCCAAACAGAAAAAGAAGTAATTATGGAACCTACGATAGAAGACCCAAGGGATTTGAGGCCCGAAGGTCTGAAAGTTGGAACCTTTCAAGCAGAGACAAAGCAGTAAACTTCACTGCTTTAACAAAGACCCCCTAGGAAATCCTGGCAACGGAGGAAGTCAAGCACAGCTTCAAACCTCCTCGTCCATTACCAAAGAGCAAGAGAAACGAAAACTCCAACAATACTGTGAGTTTCATGAAGAAAAGGGTCATCACACCAACGATTGTTTCCAGCTCAAGAAGAGGATCGAGGAAGCTGTTAAATCTGGAGAGTTAGCTCATCTAGTGAAGGGAGTTAAAAAAACATGCTTGAAGGCAAAACGAAAGAGGTCAACATGGTCCTAGCTGAACCAGGAACTCCTAACAAGCGTCAAAGGTTCGAAGCTTGGGAACGCCAATGTGTTTGCTTCCCTCCATCAGAAGGAGAAAAGAATTATGATCCTCTTGTTGTGGAAGCCTTAACAGGGTCCACAAAGACAAGAAGAGCTTACATTGATACTGGAGCAGCCATAGAGATCATGTTCGAAAAATACTTCAACGTTCTAAGCGTAGAAGAATGCTCCAGGCTTCAGCCAGCTGAGTCATCCATCAAGGGCATAGCTGACATACCCCTCAAACCTTTGGGACAAATAACCCTTGATGTCAGTTTCTCTAAAGGGAAAATGAAAAGAACCGATCCACTCACTTTCATAGTCCTCAATATGCCTTCTAGCTACGATGTCATCATTGGAAGGCCTAACCTAGTCATTTTCGACATGGCTATCTCTATCAGTCAAAAGAGTGCAAAATTCCCTACCGAAAATGGGGTAGCAACCCTCCAACCCTCCAACGAAGTATTATGGTAGAAGAAAATGAAGGGAGACGAGACAAACGAGGTCTGAATATTAACCCAAACTATCCTAAACAGAGGATCAGGATCAACACGGACCTCCCTGAAGACAAACTCATAAAGCTTGAAGGGTTTCTCAAAGACGACGTTGATGTCTTTGCCCGGAAACCCAGCGACATGACTGGGATCCCACGGGATGTTGCTGAGCATGAACTTGAAATCCCCCTGGTGTCAAACCTGTTGTCCAGAAGAAGTGAAGCCTTGCTCCTGAAAGAAGCCGGGCAGCTTGCCAAGAGGTTGACAAGCTTGTTGAAGCAGGAATCCTTCGTGAGGTAAAATATCAATCATGGGTTGCAAACCCTGTGATGGTGCGAAAGCCTGACGAATCCTAGAGGATGTGTATAGACTTCAAAGAACTCAACCAAGCATGCCCCAAAGACTGCTACCCTTTGCCTGAGGTCGACCTCAAAGTCGATTCGCTTACAGGCTTCCCCTTCAAATGTTTTTTAGACGCGTACAGAGGTTACCCCCAGATACAAATGAAGGAAGAGGACAAAGAAAAGACTGATTTCCACATTGAGAAAGGTATTTTCTGCTATAGAAAGATGCCCTTTGGTTTAAAAAATGCAGGTGCAACCTACCAAAGGTTGGTGGATAAAGCCTTCGCCAACCAAATTGGCAAAAACATGGAAGCCTATGTTGATGACCTGGTGATTAAAAGTAAAAGTGAAGAACAGATGCTCAAATACATACAAGAAATGTTCAACAATCTTAAACAGATCAACATGAAGCTTAATCCTGTCAAATGCTCATTTCGGTTTGAAGGAGGCAAGTTCTTAGGACATATTGTGGGAAAGCAAAGTATCAAAGCTAACCCTAACAAGGTTCGAGTTTTCCTAAACATGAAGTCTCCTCAGTCAAAAAAGGAATTTGAGAGCCTGAGTAGGAAGCTTGAAACCTTAAAGCGTTTCACGTCCAAGTTGGCCGAAAGATCCCTACCTTTCTACAAGACCCTCAAGGGATGTGATGACAAGAAAGATTTCAGATAGACTGAGGAAGCCGAAGAAGCCTTCAACCAAATGAAACAGTATCTTGCTTCCGTTCCTACCATCGCTGCTCCTGAAACAAGGGGAAATGATCTCTGTCTATCTATCCGTTACTGAAGAAGCCCTTGGTGCTATCCTCACACTCGAACGAGACAAAGCTCACGTACCTGTTTACTTCTTCAGTAAATCTTTAAAGTTTGCAAAGGTCAAGTACCCTCCTTTGGAAAAACTAGCCTTGGCTCTTGTACAAACAGCCAGAAGGCTTCGAAGGTACTTTCAGGCACACCCCATACAAGTGGTCACTGATCAACCCATAAAAAGTGAGCTTGAAAGACCTAAAACCTCGGGACGGCTAGCCAAATGGGCTGTCGAGCTAGGTGTACACAAAATCACCTATGTCTCGAGAAAAGCAATCAAAGCAAAAATACTTGCTGATTTCATTGTTGAAATTCCAAAGGAAAACATGGTTAAAGTTAACATCACCATGAACGAACCCCCTGACCCTGAAGCCTGGAAGCTTTTTAGCGATTCTAATCAACATTGAAGGGTTAGAATTTACCTATGCTCTTTTACTTGATTTTCAGACTACGAACAACAAGGCAGAGTATGAAGCCTTAATAGATGGGCTAAAGCTTGCGAGGAAAATGGCTGTTCAAAGGCTTCAAGTCTTCACGGATTCACTACTGGTTTCAAACCAAGTGACCGACAGCTACATTGCCAAAGAACTCAACATGAATAAATACAGAGAAAAGGCAAAAGAGATCATGAACACGTTCCAGTCTTGCAAGATCAAACAGGTTCCTTGGTCACAAAACAAGAAGGTCGATGCTCTTAGCATGTTTGCTTCATTAAACTTTGCGCACCTCACCAAAAAAGTATTAGTCGAAGTTCTCAAAACTCCTTCCATCATCGAACTTGAAGTTCAAAACGTAATCACTGAACCTAGATCAAATTGTATGACTCCCCTCATAGCACTCCTAAAGAATGGTGAAGTGCCTCCAGATCATGTGGAGGCTGAAAGGGTTCGAATCAAGTCAAACCAATAAGTGCTTCAAGAAGATATCCTTTACAAGAAAGGCTATTTAGCTCCATTGCTTCAATGTTTAGGCCCAGAATAAATCCAGTATCTGATCAAAGAGGTTCATGAAGGAATATGTGGAGCTCATTGTGGTTCAAGAACGATGGTTGCAAAACTCATGAACCTTGGCTACTTTTGGCCAACCATGCACCGGGATGCAACCGAGCAATTGATGAAATGTGAAGTTTGCCAGATTCATGCTCATGTTCCAAAAAGCCCAAAACATGACCTGATTCCTATCAATTCAGCTTGGCCATTTCACAAATGTGGAATGGACATAGTTGGTCCTTTCCCTCCGGCCAAGGGAGGAGTCAAATTCTTACTTGTGGCTGTCGATTACTTTACAAAATGGCCCGAGGTGAAACCATTGGGAAAGATATCTGGAAAGAAAATCATTGATTTTGTGTGGGAAAACATTAGATATCGGTTTGGCCTTCCTGTGGTGCTAGTCACAGATAACGGCAAGCAGTTTGCCGAAAAGCCTTTCAGCTCCTGGTGCAAAGACTATCAAATCACTCAAGCGTTTAGCTTGGTAGCATACCCTCAATCGAATGGGCAAGTAGAAAGAATGAATCGCAACATCGTTGAAGGGATCAAGACTAGACTTGGCAGACAGGGTGGTAAATGGCTGGATGAGCTTCCAAGCATCCTACGGGCCATCAGAACCACTAAGGTGGTGTTTGTTTTTCTCCCAAAAGCACTTCTGACCTCTTTTGTCTGCGTCGCGCAGACGCGGGCAGACGTTTGGGGCGGACAGACTGTTTGTTTTTCGGAAGACATTTCACTCCAAAAGCTCTTCCTGACCTCTTCTTGGTGCAGACTTGGACCAAAGTCTTCTAAGGTCTTCAAAGGTCTTCTCCTCTTCTCTTCTCCTCACCCACCACCACCATCACCACCCACCACCACCACCACCACCGTCACCCACCCACCACCATCACCTAGCATCGTCCACCACCACCGTTCACCACCACCACCGTCCATCACTACCACGGTCCACCACCACCACCACCCACCACCGTCCACCACCACTACCACCACCCACCACCACCACCCACCACCACCATCACCCACCACCACCACGGTCCACCACCACCACCCACCACCACCACGGTCCCCCCCCCCCCCACCACCACCCACCACCGTCCACCACCACTACCACCACCACCCACCACCACCACCACCACCTACCACCGTCCACCCACCACCACTACCACCACCCACCACCACCCACTACCACCCACCACCCACCACCACCACCCACCACCGTCCACCCATCACCACTACCACCACCCACCACCCACCACCACCCACCACCACCACCCACCACCACGGTCCACCCACCACCACCACCGTCTACCACCAGACTGCTGTAAAAACTCAGTTTATTTAAATTTAAGTTTATTTCAGCAGCCTGCAGATGTTAATAAACAAACAGTCTTCTTCTTGCAGACTGCAGACCTTTGGTCCACCTCTTCTCCTGCAGATGTCTGCAGATGTGGTCCGCAGACTGCAGACCTTTTCCTGCAGAAAAAACAAACAGCACCTAAGAAAACAAGCCACAAGAAAACACCTTACCATCTTGTCTTTGGCTCCAAAGCTGTAATTCCTGCTGAAATAGGGGTTACAACACCTCGAACGTTTCACGTGGACATTAAGACTAATGAAGATGAAAGCTTACTCAACTTAGATCTCCTTGAAGAAGACAGGTACTCAGCAGCCATCAAAGAAGCTCGATACAAGCAAAAAATGGAGTCTTACTACAACGCTCGAGTCAAACATGAACGCTTCAAGCCAGGGGATTTGGTCTTAAGGAACAATGAAGCAAGCAAGAAAGAAAACAAAGGAAAACTTGGACCAAAGTGGAAAGGTCCTTACACAATCCTTGAAGCCCATAAGGGAGGATCTTACAAGCTTGCCAACATGGAAGGCAAGAAGTTCCCACGACACTGGAATGGCAAGAACCTTAAAAGGTTCTTTGTTTAAGCTTTCAAAAAAATGTTGTCTAACTCCAACTATCTAATGTAATGATTGTATGATGAATGAATGAAAGGATCAGTGGATCCCCTTTTCAAAATTTGTCTTTCTATCCTATTATCAGGTAGTGGATCTTGCAAAAAACTCCATGGCACGGGCCATGTAAAGGGATGAGCTCCCAGGCCATTTCGCTCAATAAGTTCAAGGGTTGAATGGACCTATATAAGGGGTGAGTTCCTAAGTCAATTCAACTCCATGAGATAAACAAAGTTCTTCTTTATATATCTCATAGACATGTCTGAACAGCCTACACCAATTGTTCCTTAAGTTTTAAAACAAACTTACGAAAATTTAGAAACACTAAGTAGTGTATATAGGATAGATGGCGATTTGTTTGCCCAGACTACCTTAAGGATAGATGACTGCAACATCCAACCTTTTAAGATGCTACCGGTAAAACATTCCCCAACAACAACAAAGACAAACAACACAAACAAACAATCATAAAACAAAATTAACAAAGAAAGCTAAAAACACACACACACACACACATAGGCATACCTAGCAATCCATAAGGGCTTAATATTTAACATAGAAGGCTTCAACAAGCCATAAAACCTAAACATTTTTCACAAGGCTTTCATAAAGCCCACAACCATACCAGGAACCCCACTGGGTTCCACAAAAGAAACATTGATTTAGACCGCCACAAAGGACAATTAGTTGTTCACAAACGAATTGCTAAGAAAAGCTACGATTTAAAAGACATAGGACACTTAAATAACATCACCCGAAGCAGAGGGATTCGAGGTTTCCTCCTGCACAACAGCAGTGTCCACAACCTTGGCCTTCTTTGTTTTCTTCACTTTCCTGCCAGCACCTTCA
This sequence comes from Ambrosia artemisiifolia, assembly GCA_032199755.1. Lineage (NCBI taxonomy): Eukaryota > Viridiplantae > Streptophyta > Magnoliopsida > Asterales > Asteraceae > Ambrosia > Ambrosia artemisiifolia. Next base: position 22,145,068 of record CM063523.1, read on the forward strand.
CCACAAATCCCAAAGGCATCCAAGCTTGCATCCTTCTATTTACCCTCATCAGCATCAACGGTTTCTTCACTATCACCAGAATAGGATATTTTTCTGGAAAACTCCTCAAGAAGCTTAGCACAAACTGCTTCATTCAAACTTGGAGGCTTCAATTCCTTTAATCCCTTCAACGGTTTTCCATAAAAAGAAGAAACCTAGGTAACATAAGGATAGTGCAGATTCTCCATCTTCACAACCGTCTCCTTAAAGACATCCATAGAATCCAGTTGGTAAAGAGGAGATTGTTCCAAGTTTTAACCAGCCTCACGAGCTTTGAATCCAGCAACGTATCCTGCATGCTTTCCATGAACAAGTAACTTGGTGTAGACTCCCCTAAAGCAGAATTGACTCAGCCGAATGCAGTAGATAAATCACCACCTGATGAAAGCCATTCTCAATCAGCCACTTGTTGTCCGATAAAGAACCAGTCAAAGAAACCTCCAACCTCCTCTTCTCTACCTCAAAAGCCCTCTTCTCCACATCCAGTGCTGCCTTATCAGCCTCAACTTTAACCCTTGCTTCTTCATGCTTAGCAGTTTCAGCCTCATGAGCTTTTATAAGCTCATAAATAAGATTAATCAGGGTTTTTTTCTTTCTCGGCATATTCAAGGGCATCCTTCTTTAGGGCCACAACGGATGCTTTCATCTCCTTTTTTCTTCCTGGAAAAATCTTCATACTCGGTCATCCGCTTCCTAAATCTGCTTACACCCTCGGGAAGCATAGCAACAAGATTGCAAGTTTCCATCATCATCCTAGTCAGCAAAACATCATTATCCATACCCTCCAATGTATCTTTCACACCTGGAGGGGCAAGAGGAGCCAAAACATCCTCGCAAACCGCAGAGGATTTAAAAGTGTCACCAACCTTCACACTCCAACCAAGGGTATAAACCCCTTCACCCTCTACACTTGTTGAAACATCAGCAGTCTTCAGCATGGTAACCTTCGTAACAGTCTTCTTACCCTGACCCTTCTTTGCCGCCACAACTGGCACTTTCTCAGGAACCTCAACTTCAACACCCTCGTCCTTGTCATCCTCCGAATCTTCAATCTCATTACTCACGGTCACAGCTTCAGACACATCAGCAGGCTTAGCAGCCTTAAACAAACGACGGATTGACCTCCTGGTCAAAGCCTTGGAAGAAGTAGACTTTGAAAAACTTTTAACATTCAGAACAGACACATAGTTATTCCCATCAAACCTTCCCTTCTGATACTTCACTAACGCCTCCTCACCTTCCACAGCCTCAGCATCCTAAAACACAACCTCTAAAGCATCGCCACCCTTAATAAAGTCTAGTGCGGACATGACTGCAAAACAAAAACAGGAAAAACCAACAGCATAAGCATTAACAGGAAAACAAAAAAAATAAAAATAATAAGCATACTCTGATCACCCTTCATCAGAACCGGATCTCTACCCTCTTTATCCCACCGGGTACTAACCCCGGATAAAACCAAGAAAGGCTTAGCAAAAGGGCGAAGCCTTGAAGTACACGCTCAGAGGGCCTTGAGAAAATTCTCATCCAAATCAGATTCTGACGGTTCCATTTCGTTCAAAATAGCCTCAGGATGCCTCCAAACAGGCTTAAAAGGAAGGATAGAGTCGGAAACCCAGAAAAACCTTGTCTTCCACACACCAACCGTAGTCACGTGTGAATAAATCAAGTTTATTTCCACTTGAGACGTTTCAAACGTATACAAATCGCCATTTTTGGCCAATCGGAAGAAACGTCTGAACATTAGAAGGGTAGGATCAAAACCAAGGGCTCGACACAAAATTTCAAAGTGTAAAACACGGGCCAACCCATGTGGATGAAACTGACCGAATGAAATCCTATAATATTCAAGGACATTTAACAAAAAGATAGAGAAAGCATGACGAAGGTTCGAAAATTCGAAATGATGACAATAAAGTGCAATAGAACCACTCGGACATTTTTTGATCAGGTCTGTAAGACCAGGAGCAACCGGATTAAAGGATAAATCTATATCCCACTCAGAACAGAACGTTTCAACCTCTTCCTGTGTAAGGGAAGAGAAGCTCAATTCCATGTCCTTCTTGGCGCCCATATCCACTTAGAAGGATGATCAGAGGAAGGAAATGAAAACGAAGACTAACCTATATATTGCAAGGAATGAAACCCTAGAAAGAAGAAGGTGAAACGTTGAAGATCAAATGGTAAAGTAAAGAGAGTGTGAAGATTAAAATACAAAAAAGAAGTTATAAATATTATATTATAAAAAGCAATGATGCTTTGCATTAAAAACTGCCACCTGAAGACTGACACTTGTCACATCAGTTGTCATTTCAAATTCAAAACCAGAGAACAAACCGCCTGAAACAAAACAAGCTTTCAACCCTTGAACCTTTCAAACAACCATAAACTTAGCAAAAAGTCAGAAGCCTTTGAGTTACGCCACAAAAACTCCTGACTTGGGGGGCTGTTGACATGGGTAGCCTAAATCAAAATAAGTTAATAACATTACATAACCATGCTTGAAAGTTTGAAGGCTACAAAGGTTCAAAGGCTCGTAAAGCACTGATCAAAAGATGACTTGTCTTGTCATCACACTCCTCGGTCAACACAAGCAGTTGTCCATATCTGGCACATGGAGACGCTGCAATGAACAGACCGCAAGTCCAAAGCCATCCTCGGCTAAAAGTGGTATGTCCCCAAGATGCATCATGGATAAAGATAATATCTCTAATCAAAGAGGAAGATTCTTACTCTATAAATCAGATCACTCCCTTTCAAATCTAGACACACCTTTCTGATTATTCTTACTTACACATATCTTCCATTCTCTTTGACAATGCACGTGTGGAGATTCTCTCTACTACACTAACACTACACTTGAGTTAATAACAATATTCCTGGCTTTGAGTTTCACTCAAACCAGAATCATAACACTCAAAACATAATTATCTTGAACATCCTTCTACGTTTTACAATGTAGGGGGACACCACGACCTGCGTAAGGCAAAACGAAACCCGTTAACCCTTTAACCCTTCCTTGGACTCTAAACTAACGTTAGACCCATATTTGTTGTAGCAACAAGTATCATATCTAAATTATAATTTGACCCCCATGCAGGGGGATATTTGTGAATAGCCTGTGCTGTTAGGGATGCAACATTTTAAATTACATTCTAGCGGATTGCATTGATCAAACAAACTTTGGTAAAGTTGTGCCAAAAACAAACAACAAACGTAATTTTTTCTTCAAAAATAAAATGATTTTTCACCAACATTTTGAATGAAAATCATTTACATAATCTGTAAAAGTGAATGCAAACAACCTCTACGTACAAAGTTAATGATATATAACTACTCTGAGAACAGAATATCTATGCCAAAGGAAGATGATATTATGCGCAAATCATGTGACCGGGTTTCATGCGTCCTACATTTACTGTTGCGGTCTATGACATTTGAAGGTGTTGTTATCCACGTTTCCTTAACTTAAAAAATGTTGTAAAGAAACTGTTGATAATATAATTCAAACATCCCTAAGGGACATAAGTGAAACATTGAAGATTGCATGAAGTCTCCATGTGTGCATGCCAACATTTAAATTTGAATAAGTGTTCCTTGAGTAGTCCGTTTGTTTAGTCAATAAGTTGGCCGAGTCTATTGCATCCAGTTATCAATATTAATCAAAGCTTTCGGCTGCATATTATTCTTGTTCTTTCATTTGTTTTATACCAACAGTGGTATCAAAGCAAGGTTGTATACATGTTCTTGTTTGTAGTGGCCGATCCGAAACTGTCTCACAACAACCAACTGATTCCACTTTTCAAAGGCGAAGGATACGAATACTGGAGCATTAGAATGAAAACTATTCTTAGGTCCCAAGAAGTATGGGAGCCTGCAGAAAATGGAGTTCATGTTCGAGGTGTTCAAGACAGGCAAAGAGAATCAAGGAAGAAAGATGCTAAAGCTCTGGCTGTGATTCAACAAGGAGTTCGCGATAACCTATTTTCAAGAATTGATGGTGCTCACACAACCAAAGAGGCATGGGATACACTCAGGCTTGAATACCAAGGTGACACCCATGTTCAAGCAGTGAAACTTCAAGGACTTAGGAGAGATTTTGAGAATCTTTCCATGGGAGAATCTGAATTGGTGTGGGACTATTTCTCACGAGTGATGGAAATAGTCAGCCAAAGAAGATCATTTAGTGAATTGGTGGAAGACCATATTGAGTTGCCTTTGGTCCCATCTATTGAGTTGCCTTTGATCTTACAACCCTCACTCCAGTTAGATTGATGGGATCCTTGCAGTCCCAGGAAGCTAGGTTGTTGAGTAGAATTGCAGGAAAGAATGCTGAAAAGATAGATGAGCAAGCTTTGCAAGTTTTTCAAAGCCCCAAGAAGAATGATGTCACACCCTCAAATTCCACTTGCAGGTTTTACAGCGAGGCGCGTGACATACCAGGATCCAAGTTAATGGTCACAATAAATGACAACTATATGATATGAAAATAACGTAATAAAACCAACCACGCAGTTTTAAAAGTTCCATAATACCAAGGACATCAGCGGAAGCAAAATAAGTTTACAAAACCATAGTCCAAAAGTAATAGTTAAACCAAACAAAGTTCAAGATATGCATGATATGATGAGACGCAGTGAGACCCCAGTGCGCCTAGACTCCCTCCTACCTTAGCGACCTGAGAAAACATGCAATGTTAGTCAACACATACAGTGCCGGTGAGTCACAGAGATAAAATTTGTAAATGTTTGTAATGTTTGTCAACCAGACCCAACAATCCTTACATCTGTACCTAATGCTAGCTAGACATCGTTACATGATACTAAAGTGTCGAGAACCACTGATGAACGTTAGAATGCCTCAATACCCGCCACCGGTCATCACCCGGTGTCATAAGTTAGATAGGACAAATATGCACTCGTTCGATCGCCAGTCGAACTGAGTGGGGCTTGCCGGGCCCAATAAACCTATTCACACTTTCCCCGCTATGTATCCACATATTAATGGTTTACTAAACGTTAGGAGGACTTTAATGATGAAGAATGTCACTAAGTATCCATGTGATATAATGTAATATGTTGGTCTAAATGTTCATAAGTCGTACCGCATGTTTCTCCCCCAGATATAAAAACAGTAAAGAATGGGGTTGTGACACTCACCTTAGGTTGCGTCTTCTAGAAATAAGATAACTGACACAAATAGATAGTCCCAAATACCGGCGATCTATCATAAAAGTTTGTATAAGTGTTTTGACTAATAACCGTTAGGTTAACTAGTCCCCGATTGTCCAGATCATGACTAAGTATGTTTGAAAATGTGTTTAAACATTAACCTGACACACCAGACAGACCCGACATCCCGTTGGCGACCAATTACACAAATTAATCAAGTACATACAGTTTACAAGGTTCAAGCATAAAACACTTAGTTTGCATCAAAAATCCCATTTATGAAGTCGTGGGGTCGAATCAGTAGGTTTCAGTGTTGGTTCGACCTCTTGGTGGGTCGAATGAGTACCTAAGTACTTGGTTTGACCTCTCAGTTGTTGGTTCGACCCCCCGTTAGGTCGACCCAACTGCTGCAAAAACTCACAAAACACACCAAATCGCATCAAAACAGTCAGAAATCATCACAAAACATCACAAATCATAGCAGTTGATTACTTCTAATCTATCCCCATAAAACCTTACCAATTATATCCCAAAATCCGTCCGTTTCATTGAGAAATAACAACTTACCCAAAATGGCAAATTATGAAAATGTCACATAAATGCATGTAATCTTCATCCAAAATGGAAGCTTATGAAATCTACCTCATAAACAGATTATTATGCTCAGATTATCATGTATATGAAAACCCCTAATCATCTCATTAACAATACCATCAAGAAGAAACCCTAGATCTAACACATAAACCCCTAATATGGGTAAAACATCATTAATCATCAATTACACCCTATTATAATCATAAACCATCATCTAAAACAGTCCTAGATCATTAATATATCATCTATGCATAATTCAAACATCAAATAAAACATAACATCTCATTTAACATCATTAACACATGTATTTTTGTATGGAAACTCATTACTGATGAAAAGGTTTTGTTTAGAAAGGTGTTTGAAAGGTTTTTATCTGTAAAAACATCCTTGAATCAGATCTGGACACTTAGGGTTTGATAAAAACGAATGAAAAATGATTAAAAAGGTTTTAGATCAACAACACACCTTGAATCTTCTCTTGTTTTTGATGTATAACGTGTTTTTATGTTAGGATCTGAAAAACAAGGTCAAAAACTCCTCCCTACAGGTTTGGGGTTGATAGAGAGCACTTGGGGGCGGTTAGGGTTTGTGAAATGATGAAAAAGTTGCAAAGTATGGTATTTATAGTATCAGTTGGTTCGCACCATCTTGGGGTCGAATGAGTGTTCATTCGACCTCTACATAGGTCGAATGAGGTTCATATATGTTGGTTCGACCCTCCTATAGGTCGAACCAAGATTTAGATACCCAACATTCTATGGTTTTGTCGTTTAAACGCGTTTTAACACATGTTAACACATTCTAACACATGAACATGGAATCCTAACATATGTTAAGTATGACTAATCATATAAACACATATTACACATTGCACATCCTATATGGAACAACTCATGTTTATCACTTAATTCAATTCATATACTTTCACCAACAACGGGACTCAAGACTCGTGTGTGCGTATATTACCCCCAATGATCCTCCGAATCATTGAACCTGGACAATACGTAATGTAAGCCGACTCAACTTACCTAGTTATGTACGTTAGACAAATGTTTTACCTAAGGTAGACTTATATGTTTGTAAAAGTATTAACTTGAATATGTCAGGCGTCACAAATAAAGGTGGCAGTAGCAGCAATTTGATAGGTCGTGGAAGAGTAAACTTTAGAGGAAGAGGTAGAGGCAGATCTCAAGAGAGAGGAAAGGGACCTCAATGTTACTTATGCAATAGAATGTGTCATGTTAGGAGAGACTGCTCGTACAATGATGAAGCACAGGTGAATGTTGCTAATCATGAGGCTGGTGAGTCTAAGATCAATGAATATCAGATTTTGTTTCTTGCATTCACTCATGCTGCAATTGAGGCTAATGATTCTCAACCTTTTCTACTTATGACCAATACAAATTCATCAACCTTGACCAGTACTTTATGGTTTATTGATTCGGGTTGCTCCAACTATATGACAGGTCACAAGGCCAGTTCTGTCAACTTGGATGAGTCATTTATGTTATCAGTAAAATTAGGTGATAAGAAAGAAATCCATGTAGAGGGTATTGGTCAAGTTTAGTAACAACACCTAATGGTCAATTCAAACTAATTGATGATGTCTACTATGCTCCAAAACTTGAGTATAACTTACTCAGTGTTGGACAACTTATGAGAATAGGATATGCCTTGATGTTTGATGATAATGCATGCATCATCATCAATAAAAGGACAGGGATCACACAAATGAAGGTTGGGCTTGAAAAGAATAACATGTTCTTAATGGATGTGTCTAAAACTCAAAGTGAAGAACCAAATAAATCAGATAAGGAAGCTGCTGTTGACTCCAACAACTGTATGACCAAGGTATGGTGGTTGACTCACCTACGATTAAAATTCAAAAAATTATTGTGTAGGTTGCATTCTTGGTAAGCAGTCTAAACAACCCTTCTACACTATTAATTGGAGAGCAAAACAAAAACTTGAATTGTTTCACTTTGATGTGTGTGGACCAATGCAAGTTTCTAGCCTAGGCGTAGTAAATATTTCTTGTTATTTATTGATTTACTACTCAAGAATGTGTTGGGTCTACTTTGTTGAAAATAAATCAGAAGTGTTTGCTAAGTTTAAACAATTCAAAGATTTGGTTGAAAAAGAAAGTGAGTGCAAGATAAAATCTTTAAAAACAGATAGAGGAAGTGAGTACACTTCAAATGAATTTAACAAATATTGTGAAGATAATGGTATTAAAAAGCTGTTGATCCCTCCTTACACACCTGAAGCAAATGGAATTAGTGAGAGGAAGAGCAGAACTGTTTTGGGGATTATGAAAAGCATGATGAAATCCAAAGGTCTACCTAAATTGTTCTGGGTAGAAGCCACTGCAACTGCAGTGAAACTATTGAATGTGTCTCCCACTAAAGCACTTGAAAACCATACCCCTTTTGAGGTTTGGACTGGTAATAAGCCACATGTGGAGAAGTTGAAGGTGTTTGGGTGCATTGCTTATGCATTGACACCATGGCAGAAGAAACAAAAGCTGGATGATTAGTCAGAAAAGTGTATCTTAATTGGGTACACTTCCCAAACTTTTGGTGGTTATAGATTGGACAAGAAAATATTGAGCAGAAGAGACCCTAAGTACATAGAAGAATCTCAGTTGGATTAGAAAGGGAAGGAAGCTGAAAATGATTACATCTTCTTAGAAGATTCAACCATGGAGATGAGCTTGAAAGTGCTACTGCCCATAGTGGTTTACTAGCTACAAGTCTTAATGAAGGTAATGGTAATGAAACTGCCCCAAATAATGATGCAACAAGTGTTAGGACCGGCGAACGCGTAATCCGACAATCACGGGGTTTATACCAGAGGTGCGGAATCCCTCTAATATGTTCTAATAACAGGTACGAGATTGAAACAATGATAAACGAGTAATTACTACACACACACGGGTCAAAAGATTATAGATTAATCACTAAAACAGAGCTCGAGTGTTTACAATGATCAAATCAGACGTCTCAGACCAGGGGAGGGTGTTTGGAGAGTGTGTGAGGCAAGAACTGAGGTCTAGGGTTAAGAATGGGCCTATTTATACCTCCCGGGTACGATCAGACCTTATCAGGCGATTAGCAAAGCTATAAGATATGTTAACATAGGCGATTATGGCTAATCGCCTATGAAAACCTCTTGATCGCGTGAATAGTGTAGCGAGTAGGACCTCAATCGCATGACACTATTCCCTAATCGCCTTCAGCCTCTCAACCACCCCAAAACGCGTATAAACGCCTCCAAACACCCCGAAACACGTCCAAACAACAAATTTACTAGCCTAGGGACATCATGTACTAACAACAAGTAACTTGGAGACACATCAGGAAGAAAGCTCATCTAGCAGTCAAAGCACCACAACAGAAAATGTTATGTATAGAAGTATACAAGACATCTATACCAACTGTCAATTTGCTTTGAGCGCTTCTGATCCCATCATTTATGAATAAGATGCATTGAAGCATGAATGGCAGACTGCTATGGAAGAAGAGTTGAATTCAATTAATAAAAACCACACTTAGCAGCTGGTGAATCAACCTAAGGATGCAAATTTGATTGGCCTAAAATGTTTATACAAAACTAATCTTGATTCAAATGGATAAATTGTGAAATATAAGGCCAGGCTAGTGGCCAAAGGGTATGCATAGAAATATAGGGTGGATTATGAAGAGACTTTTGCCCCAGTTGCTAGGTTTGAGACCATCACATTGGTGATTGTTGTGGCAGCTCACTATGGTTGGACTCTATTCCAACTTGATGTGAAGCCTGCCTTCCTGAATAGAGACTTAAATGAAGATATCTTTGTTGAACAGCTAGAAGGTTTTACAGGGAAAGGCCAGGAGCACAAAGTGTACAAGTTAAAAAAGGCTCTCTATGGGGTAAAACAGGCTCCCTAAGCCTAGTATGCTAAAATTGATGCTTATTTTGCAGGAACAGGTTATGATAAGAGTCGAAATGAACCCACACTTTACTATAAAAGAGTTGGAGCAGATATCATATATGTGTGTTTATATGTAGATGACATCATCTACACAATTTCTAATGGAAATTTGGCTACTAAATTCAAATAGAATATGAAGACTAAGTTTGACATGACTGATTTGGGTATGATGAGTTTCTTTCTTAGACTGTAGATCAAGCAGACAACATAAGGTGTTTTTGTTGGATAGAAGGGATATGCAACAAATCTTATAAATAAGTTTGGAGTGCATAACTGTGAAAGCATACCTACTCCTATGAATACCAGTGAGAAGCATCAAGCAAGTGATTGAACTGATCCAGCAGATGGAACCTATTATAGAAGTCTGGTAGGTGGTCTTATTTATCTAACTCATTCCAGGCCTGATATAGCTTTTGTAGTTGGATTTGTTTCAAGGTTCACGCAAAAGCCTACCAAAACTAACTTGGGGGCTACAAAGAGGATACTGAAGTATGTCTTAGGTACTATTGACTTTGGTCTTTGGTATGCTAAAGGAGATGGATGTAGTGCTGATGTGATACACTGATAGTGATTGGGCCAATTCCTTGGATGATAGAAAACGTATTTTAGCTCATACTTTCTCTATTGGAAGTAGCGTGATCACTTGGAGTTCTAAAAAACAACATGTGGTGGCTCTATCAAGTTCAGAAGCTGAATGCATCTTAGCAACTGATGCAACTTGTCAAGGTGTGTGACTAAGGAGAGTTTTGGAAGATCTTGGGTTGGCTCAACAAGATGCTACTATAATCTATTGTGATAACAATTCTGCAATTTGTTTGTCAAAGAATCCTATACTTCATAGTAGAACTAAGCACATTGAATTGAAATACAATTTCATTAGAGATATGGTTGCAAAAGGTTTGGTGGAATTAAGATTTTGCTCAACAGATGATCATGTGGCTGATGTTTTGACCAAGGCACTCAATCCAGAAAAGTTTGATGTTTAGAGAAGGAGGCTGGGAGTTTGGAAGTTTGAATTATGGGAGGGTGTTGAAAATATAATTCAAACATAATCAAGGGACCTAAGTTAAACATTTAAGATTGCATGAAGTCTGCACGTGTGCATGCCAACATTTACATTTGAATAAGTGTTCGTTGAGTAGTCCATTTGTTTAGTCAGTAAGTTGGCCGAGTCTATTGCAGTTTGTTAGCTTATTTCTGTTATGTTATTTCTCTATTTAAGAAGCCTTGAGTCTTGTAGTTTGTATTCACTTTCAAAGCATTCAGTTATCAATATTAATCAAAGCTTTCGGCTGCATATTATTCTTGTTCTTTCACTTGTTTTATACCAACAAAAACGTGGATAACACCACCGTAAAACGTCATAGACCGCAACAGTAAATATGGACGCATGAAACCCGGTCACATGATTTGTGCATAATATCATTTTCCTTTGGTATAGATACTCTGTTCTCAGAGTAGTTATCTATCGAGCTCGTAACGTCTGCTCCACCCGGATTATCGGCGTTTAATCGCGGATATCACATATGCTCCACTCGGTTTAGAATTATCATAGGCTATCCGTTCTTTATCTATTAATGCTTAATAAAGAAAATCCAGTAAAACAACGCAGCCTTCACAAAAGCTCCACTTGGATTATAGTTGTTAATCTTCAAACATGCAAAACAAATAAACATTTAAAGAAGTTAGACTAAACAACATATTATCAGACAAAGAATAAATAATAAATAAACACCAAAACAAACTAAGTTTAGTCAACGATCATAAAGCCCCTACAACTCATCATTGCTTTTGCGTTCATGGTCAACAACTTGATTTATTGTCATTGCAGTATCTTAAGCCTATAGTTGCGCTAAGCTCTTGCAACACATCATTACTTTTACGCTCCTGAACAATAACAACCTGATTTATTGTTGCAATATCTCAAGCCTGTAGTTGCGTTTGCGTTCTTGAACAACGACCACCCGTGAAAAGCTCAGATAAATATCATCATCGTCCGGCCTGTAAAAAGAGGAAAACGCAAATAAATAGGCTCAGAATAATGATTGCGATTGAAATATAGTTTTCGCTCGAAAACTTAGCATCAACTTACTTATTTGGGTGGTCCATGAACTAATGAAAATTACATCGTTGATCATTTGGAAACCCAAAAAACTGTAGTCAAAATAATTTATCATTTCCTGTTAAACATTGTAAACCAATATAAAACGTTAGTAAAAACAAAGCTGCAATGCTTAAAACAATAAAATAGATAACAAAAGAGACTGCCAAGGCTATAAGAAAGGTTGCAACCCATCACGTGTCTTTCGTAAACCTTGCCATGCCAAGGCAATAACTGTATCAACTTCTCTTTCATAATTGCTAGCTCATCATCCCCTTAAAATTAAATAACCGATAATCAACTTGAAAAGACGATGACGAAGCTGTGTCAGGGACCTGATTCCTGGTTCATCACTCTAGGTGCCAGGATATGTCTTAACATTGGAGACTTACATAACATATGGTAATTAGCAAGACGTTTGTGCTATTTTCATCACTCAATGAGCAAAACGTTATCACAATCAGTTTAAAGCGGTTCTAGGTACTGAATTCCTGGCTCATAACTCAAGATACTAGGATAGATACTAAGAAGTAAAGCATTTATTTTATCCCACAAACAAACAACTACACAACAACGACAAAGCTGTATCAGGGCCATATTCCTATTTCATCACTCAAGGTGCCACGACAAGTCTTAACACAGGGGTCGTTATTGTAATCACTCAATTAAGCACAAAATCAATAAAATCAAATAACACAACCACACACGTACAAAATCACGGTGAAGATGTATCAAGGGCCAGGTTCCTGGTTCATCACTCAAGGTGCTAGGACAGGTCCTAACACAAAAGCCTGAAGTTACTCTAATCACTCAATCATATACACAACAAAAAAAAACTAAACAACAACAATAAAAAAATCTGAAGCAAGACAGCCACATAATACTAAAACAATCAAATAACTAACAATCCACAAAATAAGCTCAAACACCGGTACCCCTAACATGGCCAAACGCTTCTAGACACAACAAACAAACCAGAATATTTGAAACAATCTCACGAGCATTACCCAAGTTACGATTTCACCAACACTGTTATCCTTTGATTAGGGGATAATAGCAAGCAGTCAACGACTTTCACAAATCCTAACACATCGCCTTTAATCTTCCTACAGCTCAAACACAACCGTCAAACCATAACTCAGAGGCACTATGGTTGCAACCATTGTTGCCATACCATGCAATAGACCCTCATTGTTATGGAAAGAAGCCATATAATCAAGAGAGAAGCAAATACAAACAACATACAAAAAAAACCATCATTGACAACAAATTAAAACATCTACAAGAATAAAATTATCAACAATAGACAAAAACATCCCAAAACAACCATAATGAACAATAGATCAAAAGACAAAATCAAACGTCTTAAACAGTAGACCAAAAGAAGACTAAAACACACGAAAAACCACATAAAAACAACAGATATAAACATACAAAAACAACAACCAAAACACAAAGCATATAAAAATCCACACTGGCTGCCATAAATGACTAAAACAAAACAACAGGAAAACAAACATCATCCACAACCGACGTAAACGTCCGAAAACAAACACCACCAACAACATATGAAGACAGAAAAACAAGCATCATCAACAAGAAAATCAACAAACCAAACGCCAGAAAAATAAACATCATCAGCAACAAAATCAAACATCAGGAATAAGAACATAAAAAAATAACATAAGTAAACATGCAAAACAACAAACATCCGAAGAACCTAAAAAACATGCCTAGACGTCGTAGACAGCAAGAAGAAAACCGATGACACCACGAGCCCAAAGAACCGAAAAAGGTTAAACGTAAGTGGTTACACAATACTAAGGCCATGAAAGGTTCCCATTCAACGGACTAAAAAACTTGCAATGGCAGCCAGGCCCAAAAACCCAATGAACACAAAATAGCCAGACAAAACCCTAAATAAAACAGTCACCGAATGTCACAAAGGACAGACAATGAATGATGAAGACGGTCATATACGTACGGTAAAAAACCGTGAAAAAGGAGAAGAAGCGACATGAGAGAGAGAGACAGATAGACAGACAGAAAAAGGATCAAAGGTATAAAAACCCAGCATCCATACAACCCACAAAGCACGCCTTACAACCCCCAACAGCGCAAAACACCACAATACACCATGTACATCCACGCGATGCACAAACGCCTTGCTAATTAGTATAGTTTAAATTATAGTAGCTATTATGATACGGTTTTAAAGTTACAATTGCAAAAGTCTTGATGCATCGTTGCATCGACAAGCTTTTAAATGAAATTCTAGAAAACATAGAATAATATCTTATTTTTATATATAGTAGTAAATATGATAACGAACGATGACTTAATGAGGACTTGACGTGATGTAATGTCCACGTGTGGGATATTGAAGGAGTTTTCCTCTTCCATGTTTAACTCACGCATTGATATATTAGTAACAAAGAGAGAGAGAAGACTAAAGGAGGCAGAGGCTTCAGGCTCCGGCAAGTGCTTCTGCACGGCAGTGGTTGATGATTGTCAAATCGTATGTCGGTTGTGGTCCTTCCTTGATCTGTCGTTGCGCCAATTAATCTTCATCTTCTTCACCTGCCAATCATCTACGCAGGGTATGATCATCATGTGCCTGTTATTATTAGATTTTGGTTTATTATTTGTTATCACTAAAGATAACTTTATGATTTGTTATTGGTTTCTACTTCAGTGATTTGATTGAATGAATGCGAATGGAAAAGATATAGAAGGAAATAATAGGAGAAGAAAAGGAAGAGTTCAGTGACACTGGTAATGGTTTAACAAGTATGATGGAATAAACAATGACTCATAGGTAATCAGTATGTTTTTCAGTTGTCTCTCCATTTCCAGTGAGAAAACGGTAAACCCTATCTTATAAAAAAAAATATTGCATGTCGGTTGTAGGTGGATTCTGTCCAAATTTGATGTTGTGAATGGAAGCGGTAGATATTCATGGTAAGGTTACAACATTATTCAAACTTTACTCGATTTGATCGAGAAAGAAGGTAATTCTTATTTGAGGATAAATAGCTCTAGACTTATATGTCTGATTCTATATGACAAACGCTATGATGTTGGTTAGATTATTCCTTTGATAAAGCATTGTTGGATGATTGAGCTTCTCCAACTTAAATTACTTGTAGCCTTTTAGTTGATTTAATTGTTTCTATAACACTATAGCTCAACTTTGCCTTATATTGTAAAACTTAAATTAGATTTATTGATTTTCCTTTTACAGAGTAACAACTTATTTTTTAGAGATCCTGTTAGAATGAATTGTTATGTTTTTTTTATGAAACTCAGCTTAATCACTATGAGTTGACTGCATATGTGTTGTGGATTTATGATATGGAAGTTTTGTTAATGGAATTGATTCATATGAGTTTGATTCAACAAAGTTGGAGACTGCACACAAAAAGAACATTAGAAATCAAAGTAATAAACAAGCCTGTTGAGCCCTAATTCAAATATACTAAGAACCTCTGAATGTAAAGATATGAAATACAACAATTGTTTCCTATGAGTTTGATTCAACAAACGTAAATAGACATGGGTTTTCTAAATTAGTTCTTGAGGTATGATTATCAGTAAATATATCTTCACTTATTGATTTCATTAAATGGTTGTGGTCAAGTTTGGTGCTATGGTTAGACAGCCTGGGTTCTCTAAAGTAAACTACTACACAATTACATTGTCCACTAAGGTTAAGCAAGAAACAATTTTATATTTTACTGGTCAGCTTGTGTATTGGATTTTACCATGTAAAAGAAATCATCCAATGAGAGTTTTAGTTTTCAATTAAAGCTATTATTGGATCTAAGAGTGTATTTAGTGTGCATTTCCGATATATTACTTGAATTGATAATAAAATTAGTTTTAAACGTAAATTCATTAAGTAATTCATACACACAAAAAAAACTGGAAAACAGAGATAGATAAAGTAAAGTCAACACAGATTTATTAATGGAATTAAATACAATCTGATTATAAACACTCCCCCTCACCTATTGCACAAATGCACACGCACTCTCTCTCTCTCTCTCTCTCTCTCTACTAGCTTTCTCCTGTTGGATTCTAGTGATCTTAATCATGTGCTTAGTGAGATACAAATGACTGAAAGTACTATCCTATTTATTGGGATGATGAAAGTGTTTTTGATGACCTCATGGAAGCGGTCCCTAACAACCTAGAAACAATGTAATTACCAATAGTTGTGAAACTGTTGGATAGTTACTTATAAAACATTTGGAAAATATAAACTAGAAGAAAATTGCTGGGTTTAACAAATAGTTGGTGTAGAACTAGCAATTGTCAATCCAGCTCATCAAAACTAGTTGTTAGTATTTCTACTTTTTCGCTCTTTTGTCTTCTCAAACCAGTTGTTTGCAAGTCAAGTTGTTTGACTAGCAAACCTAGCTGTTTAAGTCCAGCTCTTTAGTTATGAAGTCTAGTAGTTGTATAAACCAACAGTTATGATGTTGATTGTTGAAGCCTTTAAAGAGGGAATTGTCAGAATTTCATACTTGAATAGAAACAAACGAACTTTTATTCTTCAAGAATTCAACCAAAAAATAAAGTATCAACAAGTAATACAAAGAAACAGAACTCTCACCACAAACAGATCACTAACATGACGATCTGTATCAAATCTCTCACAAGCTCAATGGTTACAGACTCAAAACAGTAATAAGAATCTACAATCTAGCAAGAGACTCACAAGATCATTAAAAACATGAATAAACCCTTGGTGAGAGCAAGACAAATCTTTCTAGAAACTTGATGAAAAGAACGAAAAAATAATTAGAGAGAGTTAGGTTTAGATGTTGTGTATCTCTGATGTTGGAGAGGAGATAAAAGGGTATTTATAATAACCCTAAGTAAGTTGATGTAATCTCATATGAGATGGGTTGGGCTGTTTAATAAGAAACCAAGCCCATCAAGACTTTAAGTAGCTTCCTGGCCCATTATTATTGTTAGCAATAGCAGCAAAATCGACCCAACAACTTCTTATTCAGAAACACGGTCTTGAACGGTCTTGAATAAATGAGCTCATCCAATACTTCTAGTCACAACCAAATTCATAATACCTATACCAAACGTCATTAAGCATCCAGCCCATTATCAGTTGCACGAGCCCGCACGAACTCGCATCCTGCATATTCACTTATGCAACATGATAAAGTACATTGTAAATAATTAATTTGTTTGACATTAAATTGATAATAGGTATAGATTTCAACACCCCCCCCCCCCTCAATTTAATAGGCAAACACAATATGTTTAATTCAAAGCAAATTCAAAAAAAAAACTTCCCTTCATGTAAGACGAAAAGTTATGACAGTAGGATCATTTCAACAAAGAAAATATAGAGCCTGTAGTTCTAACCTGATGGGATAAACATGCAGAACAAAAGTGAAACATCATATCCAACCCTTTTGTTCCAACCATGAACAAAGTCCAACAAGAGTATAACTCGAACAAGAAGAAATAGTTTTGAGCAAAATTTTGATGTTACCTTGTAGACATGGATAACCCATTTGGAAGAAAACATAAAGGCAACCAAAAATGTACCAGCAAATGACTTTTATCATCCATTCCCCAACACGTGGGTCTTTCTAATTTAAAACATCTAAAATTGAAGAAAAAAACAAGACATTCCCCAAGCTAACTCGCAATACAACACCAGTCTCAAGGGAAAAAAAGATGCAGCTAAAAATGTGAGTTATGTTCAAAGGAAACTAGATTAATCAGCAACTGAACAAGGCTGCACTATTACCATAAAGCGACACAGCAGATAGATTTATCTGAACATGTATTCCTTTGGAACATTTGTTGATAACAAAATTTCAGTATATCAACCCAATATTCAACAATATTTATCAATAGATTAGAACTTAAAACATACTCCGCACAGTTCATGAACAACTAGTAACAACTAGTGCAATATCATTCTAATTGAATAACATATAGATGTTATGATAAAGCTAGCAAAAGAACTGAACACTCCCTCTACACATTTAATACCAAGTTGGTTATCTCATCAAAACGTTCAACAATGTGCAGCACATATGATACAATCAATGGTTTTAGTTATATGTTAAGAAACTACGGACTGCCCTTTTTATTTTTCCAAGTTTCTTAAGAGGTTTCAAGCAATAAAAAACACTTTCCCGATTATGGTTATGCATATTCCTAAAAAACACTTAAAAAACGAGAATCGTACACGGAAAACGAAATTCAGACAAAACTAAACACCTCTCAACGTCTTTAAAAAACAGCAATGTTTATTCAAAAACAACTTTACCTCTAATTTAAAACACCGACAAGAATCCAAGTTGTTGCAAAAAAATACCAAGCTACAAGGTAAATAAAAAAACTGAGTCCCTTATCACATCAATATTAACCCAAAAATCTACGACAAAATTTTATAAAGATAACTATAAAACCTTTATCAATTTAATGATTTTAATATCAAGAAATGTTTAATAATTCCTATATCCTCTTTTAATAAAAAACTTGGATTTTGACCAATACATAACTACATAACCAACTAGCACAACAGTCCTTTTAAACCACCTAATGATCATATCTACTTAGATCAAATGATTTGAATAACAATAATTCTCAACAACAAGACTAGACCTACGAACCAACATCAACAATGATCATCAACTAGAAGATCAAAAATATTAGAACAAATCTAGCCTCGAATGTGTGTAATAAGAAAAGAGTTTTAAGAAAACAAATAAGAGATATTCTTAAGAAATTAAAAAACACATTTGAGGGGAACTTGATCAGAAAACATATTCCGATTATACAACTAAATCACACGATTTAGCAACAAGCCTGATAGCAATGAATACAACATACTATAAGACACTGCTGAACATGTTCCAATTAACACAAAATTATACGACTATCAACCAGAACATTCAAGACAAAATGGCTTCATGTTGATAAAAAACTTGTAAAGAATGTAAACACTCATTTGATTTAAAAAAAACTTTTAACTTTTTACTAACATGTAAAGTAAAAATAACTTTGATTTAAATCAAACATTTACAACTTCACTAAACAACAAAAACCATACAAAACTGAATCACATGATTCTTATACATGTAAGCACCGTTACAGCCTAAACAGTAACACTCAAAATCACACGATTTTAATACCAGAGTAAAATCTTCCACACAGAAGAACACACTTCAAGGCTGCAACACCTACAAGATGTAAAACACAAAGAGAAACCAACTAGAATCCCTTACTATCTCTTCTCTAACCTCTACGGTACAGATTATCAACAAGACAAAAAACGAAAAAAACACTAAAATGATCTAACGGACTTCCTAATTCTACAACTAGTAGATTTTATTCAAGAATCCTAGATCTAGTGCCAATACCAGAGATTATACAAGAAGAGAAACATCAATTGAAACACACAGTTGCCAAATCAAAAACAACATGTTTCAAACCAGAATTACCTGCCAAAAGAACAACTAATTGAAAAAGAATAATCACATGATTTTTCAATTAGAAAGACATCCCACAAAGGAGTAAACAAGGCTGTCAATAAGAATTCAAGAATACCCTAAAAACAAGTATTGTAAACAAGCCTAATAATAGACTACAAAACACAGCCAAACAGAATAAGACTGAACATAAAATCACACGACTTTTTCAATCAGACAATATTCTAACACGATAAAAAAATACAAGGCTGTCACATTTTAAAGTATATTCTTGACAAGTATTGTTGGATAAGCACTTGAACCACACAGTTCGACCAACCAGACAACAAGAATATATACACAATTAATACAGGCCACACAAAACCATCATGATACGAGTTCAATTATAAACTCATCAAGACACGGTTAAAGCCTATTATCAACAAGAATCACAAGATTCAAAACTAGTAACATTTAACAAACAAGTCCTCAACATAGAACAATATTCTGAACACTTAAAGCTCATGAATTAAAACAATAAAAGTCACACGACTTTTAATTCAGAAACACATCAAAAATTTGAATTCGTGTCAAAGACAAACTTTGATTGGATAAGAAACCTTTTAAATAGATCAACCTTTTACAAGTTTCAAAAACATGAATCAACCAAACATGAACCTTTTAACTTTATTGATGTTATAGAAAGGTTACAAGAATCAAAAAACATGTAAACAATAGATCACTAATGTCAAGTTACTGATTAAAAATTAATTAACAACTACACCTCTATGTAGTTATTAACACCATCCTTGTTATTACTATAGGATCAATATTATCTTCCATGTTTACTAACTAAACAACCAAAAATATCAATTCATTCAAATAATAACAAGCAGAGTACAACAAGTAATCAATAATACAACTGACACATACGGCAAAACCAAGCCAGGGGCCAGATCAGTGGTTCATCACTCATGGTGCCACCGCAAGTCTTAACTTGGGAGCCCCTGGACCTAAACAACCTTTAACACTAAAGACTCGATCAATTTCCGGTCCTTTTAATCCGGTACCAGACACATAGACCACCAGACTTTAATGAATATAAAGGGAATATAAAAGGATCTCACCGGGGGGTTTGCCCAAGTTAGGGTTCGCCTTAACAAAACTCACATTCATAACCTTCACTTAGGGTTACAACCGTGAGGCAAAGAATGGTATCCCAATCCAGTAATTCCACAATAAGCTGAGACCACATAATATCGAACTTTCCCAGTATAACCAGATCTCACCACAGCCAAGAAGAATGGTACCAGATTTAAACGTACGCCGTAGATAAAGAATAACAAAATAATAGCAGCGGATGACAATCAGAACCAAACCCAAACAACCAGGAATCTTGAACAACAGTATCATATTAAAACATGATGTCAAAACTTAAAGAACAAGATCTACACTGACCATATCCTCGAGCCACGAAAAATTGATAACCAGTCAGTCCAAAAAACACAATTAAAGTCAACGAGTACCAAATACAAAGATCAAAAACACCAAGACTATTGTTACGAATACATCAGATCTATTAATTAGACAAGATGTAATCGTCTTTGGTCAAGAAGAGATCAGATCTATTAATCAACCACAAGGTGAACTATGAACATGATGACTGAACACAGACAAGTACACTAATGAAGTCTAAGTCAAAGTTTTCAACAAAACTCGACCATACAGCAAGGGTGATTAAAAAAACGCAAGACCATCAACGATGCGATGAAAAGAGAACCGAAACAATACCTGATTCAGCCCCAGATTTACACAGTAACAGACCAGATTTATATTAAAAAATCTGGTATTCAGATCTGATTGTTCAGAAGTACTCGACACATGTTGGACGATTTGCACGATGTGTTTTACCTGGAGAAGGAAACTCTAGAAAAACAAACAATCAAACGAGAAACGCTCAATGCGCATTCTCGAAGGACAAACAAGAACATCCAACCGACTTGACGTACACAGCAGAACGAAAACTACAACTCAACATATCTACACAACGACAGACCTAACCGAGTTGAAAAAACGATCAGACAATCAGAACCAGAGCCTAAGCTCGGATACCATGTCAGAATTTCATACTTGAATAGAAACAAACGAACTTTTATTCTTCAAGAATTCAACCAAAAAATAAAGTATCAACAAGTAATACAAAGAAACAGAACTCTCACCACAAACAGATCACTAACATGACGATCTGTATCAAATCTCTCACAAGCTCAATGGTTACAGACTCAAAACAGTGATAAGAATCTACAATCTAGCAAGAGACTCACAAGATCATTAAAAACATGAATAAACCCTTGGTGAGAGCAAGACAAATCTTTCTGGAAACTTGATGAAAAGAACGAAAAAATAATTAGAGAGAGTTAGGTTTAGATGTTGTGTATCTCTGATGTTGGAGAGGAGATAAAAGGGTATTTATAATAACCCTAAGTAAGTTGATGTAATCTCATATGAGATGGGTTGGGCTGTTTAATAAGAAACCAAGCCCATCAAGACTTTAAGTAGCTTCCTGGCCCATTATTATTCTCAGCAACAGCAGCAAAATCGACCCAACAACTTCTTATTCAGAAACACGGTCTTGAATAAATGAGCTCATCCAATACTTCTAGTCACAACCAAATTCATAATACCTATACCAAACGTCATTAAGCATCCAGCCCATTATCAGTTGCACGAGCCCGCACGAACTCGCATCCCGCATATTCACTTATGCAACATGATAAAGTACATTGTAAATAATTAATTTGTTTGACATTAAATTGATAATAGGTATATATTTCAACAGGAATGATACAGTAAATAGGTTGAACTTTCTTCCGTATTCTTCAAGTATTTGGATGGATAGATCCATGGGTTTTGGCTTTTTATCATCAGCAATTTTTATATAACCTAACAGCTATGCTATTAAAACAATAAGTTAGTGTGTTTAAAGCGTATTAGAACAAGTTTTTTCTGTCGTTAGTTCAAAGTTGTATGATTCATAAAAGTCAAACTAGAGATTGTAATTGATTCTCAGAGTCCATGTCTTGGATCCATTACACTGAAATGCAAATGAAAACAACACTTCTTATTGGCAAAAGCAACATATGGTGAAGTTTATAAAATAAAATGGTGTGGTACAAAAGTTGACTGAAAGACAATCCGGTCTTCGATTGCTTCAAACGATAAAGTGAGGTTAGCTTTGACAAATGAAAGTCAAACTTAGTATTCTACCAAGGTATAGACTATTTCACCCTCAGAAAATCAAACATGAACTCATTGATATTCATATGGCCATCAATTTTTTTGCTTTAAAATGTGTTTTGTAGGATTGTATTATTAAAGAAACTAGCGATATGGCAAAAGTTTTCCACTTGAACACATTGCAATTTTTTGTTGTTCTAGAACACTTGGACCGTTCGTGTATATTTTTGTATGTCTTGGAATTCTTGGTTTGCCTGCTGCTTTGGTCTTGATGACATAGATGTTTTTGTATATATAAAGAGTATATACCAAGTTTTCTACATGTTAGGAAACATGTTTTTAGTTTACCCATCTCTTCAGTGATTTCTTCTGTCATTGTATGTTTATAGTATCATGCTATTATTTCTGCAACAATATAGAAGCCCTTTACAACTTACAAGGCTAATATGAACGATAAAATACGCCTTTTTGGCAACGAGGTTTGTTTCAACAATTAATATTACATTTGTTCATTTAGTGCATTAGTTACGGGTGGAAAATGCCAGCTGGTCAGTTGGGTTGAGCTAGGTCCCTTTTTGGTCTTACTTTTCTGATCTTTTATTAAAGGGATATTGGATTTTATTAATCCGAACTTTGACAAATTTGCCAATATTAATCCCAACTTTAAAAATTGCCTGTGCCGGTCCCAACTTGTAAAACATTTTCCTTCACTGGTCTTTTACAAATGGTGGTCTTGATCGTCTGTTTTTCAACCGATTAAGCTTCATTTTGTTGCTGGTCAACTGATCAAGATCACTATTAGTAAAGGACCAGTGAAGGAAAATATTTTACAAGAAGCAATTTTTAATGTTAGGATTAATATTGGCCAATTTGTCAAAGTTCGGATTAATAAAATCCAATATCCCTTTATTTAAAAATAGTGTCAAATATTAAGGAGTAATCTTTTCTTTCAATAACATAATTTTTTTCTATTATACATATTATTAAAGATGGTTGCCGATATGAATAGTACTATCACAACAAGCAATGCGACGGAGTTGGTTTGGTCCATATCCCTCCAGCAAGCATACCACATGTGATTGTCTTAGGGATACCAAAGATCAATTAAATATCTAAAGAAAATAAACTCAAAATAAACTCAATTAAATATCTAAAGAAAATGGGTTATGTTTGACGTTTTAGATCTTTTGTAATTGGCGTGCGTCTTTGGTGTTTTGGGGGTTTCTTTATTGTATTCGCTTTCCAGCTCCTTGCTGGGCCTTTATATATATATATATATATATATATATATATATATATATATATATATATAGGTTTAGGATCCTGTACAAAGTACATTTTTCGTGAGAAGTGTGAGAAGGACTAAGAATTGACATGTAGACATCATGTTTTGGATTTAGGAATGATGTTTTAGGTTGTTTTAACTTGAAAAACACCAAACACAACAATCTAAAACACAATACAATGTATTATAGTCATTAAATTTAAAAAACAGCTAAAACACACTACTTAACGCTTAAAACACACTGCTAATGTTCTTAGCATGGTGTTTTAAGTTTTAAGCCTAAAATACATTGTTTTCGGTTTTTAATTGTTATGTTTGGTGTTTTTATAGGCAAAACAATCCAAAACATCACGACTAAGTTCAAAAAATGATGCCTAAGTATCAATTTTTAATACTTCTCACACTTCTCACAAAAAAAAAACACTTTGTACACGATCTTGACCCTATATATATATATATATATATATATATATATATATATATATATATATATATATATATATATATAGGGGATGGTTAAAATGGAAACCACAAAAATTTGAGAAAACCTTGTAAACTTCATCCAAACCATCCATTCTACTTGATCAATGGCCATCATTAAAAGTTAATATTAAATAGATGAAAGATGACAAAAAAGGGTAGAAGGGTCTTTTACACCTTCTTCTCTCTCCATCAAATCAATCATACCTCTCACTCTCTCTTTCTCACACCAATCTTCTCTTTCCAACATTCTCTCTCCTACTTTTTTGTTGACAAAAATCAGAATTTTAGTTTATTAAAAAACTATTTTATTCATCAATCAGATTCACATATTCATATAAATTGTTCCAGCACCAGTGTTGTTACGTACGTAAAATCCCTCACGATAGTTTTATATGAATTTAAAAAAATCCTAGCCTGTCATTTTTTTTATTACAACATGTTTGTTTTGGTTTTACTGTACCAGCACCAGAGTTGTTGCATACGTAACGAAAGGTCCATATGGTTATTTTTTTATATCCAGTACTTTTAATATTCAGTACTTTTAAGATTCAGCCTGTAACATGAAAATTATATTACAATGAAACTGTTATGGGTTGGTAACATATGTTAAGATTCAACAGCCGATATCATTTTTGTTAAAGTAGTACTACATTGCATTACATTACAAAAAACTTGCAGAAAACATACTAATAAAAAAAGCGATACATCATATTGTTCATCCACCTAAAAGATACTAGTAAAGAAATATATTACATTGAAACTGTATCAACAACAAAACATAGAACTAAATATTCATACCCCGCTAATGCATGCAATAACCCCGACATCCCGCACTGCAACCAACAGTAGCTGACGGCATCCGATAACCATACTTTGCATAAAAAGCCCACTGTTCCTCAGTATAACCTATACCTTCCCATTCAGCCCTAATACGCTCACCTCCTGGATACGTGAACGGCAGCACAGGTTTGTTAAGTTTAGGTTCATATGGTTCTTCATATTCAGCCCCTGGGTCTGATTCGTAACCAACCGCCCATTCAGGTGTGTGATTTACATCATCCACATCATCCTCCGGTGTCATATACTCTTCTGGTGGCGGATATTCTTCGGGGAAGGCGTAATCAAAGGCCGCATTCCAATCAAAATCCTCGTCACTTTCAAACCAATCGTCCGACTGCAGTACGGGTATAACCGGTTGTAATGGCGGAATGTCCGGGGCAA
Organism: Ambrosia artemisiifolia; assembly: GCA_032199755.1. Lineage (NCBI taxonomy): Eukaryota > Viridiplantae > Streptophyta > Magnoliopsida > Asterales > Asteraceae > Ambrosia > Ambrosia artemisiifolia. Next base: position 22,170,626 of record CM063523.1, read on the forward strand.
CGGGGGGGGGGGGGGGGGGGGGCGGGGTCATGTTCGGCTGCAACAGGAGGGATGACCAAATCTACCGGTGGGGGTGGTTCAGGTACAATTGCAATGTCTGGTTCATTTTGAGGTGGGTCGTGTACAATTGGGATGAGATGGTCACATCCCTCAAAAACCTCCGAAGGCGGAGTGTTGGGGTTGGAATCCATGGTTTGACAAAAAACAGGACCTGTAACGTATGTTATAGAAGAGTAAGTGTTGACATTGGAAATATGAAACAGGAAAAAAAAACTATTTTCTGTTAATAAAATATAGGTAACAAAAAAAACTAATACATGCAAATAGCAAAAAAAAAATAATGTATAACTAAAGTTAGAAAAAACACGATTGTTACATGTGTAACCGGTTTTTTTCAGGAAACACATACAAAGTGCTGTAGTCTGCACCCAGCATCCATTTTTTGCTGGTATAAAAAGCAAACATTGACTACAAAACAGATACGATACACACGTAACACCCGACCTTAAAACAGAACGTTCTGGAAATTACAACGTTCTGGAATTTCATTTTGGAAACAAGTAGCAAAACATTTCCTGTCTTTAGTTAAAGAAAAAGACTATATCAGAAAACACAGACATAGGTAACATAAAAAAAACTCATACATGAGAATTTCAAAAAAAAAACACAGGCATGGTGCAAAAACACACGATTACTACGTGTGTAACAGGAACAGAGTTTGAAAAAAGAACACTTATCCAATCTGCAGTGAACAGAGAACAGAGTTTGATATGCTAAAACACAGAAATCATAATATATTTTTGAAAAAAAGTTATGCTACACACGTAACAGTCTAACTAAACACAAAGATTATAAGAAACTATAGACGATAAAGAAACCAAAACTTAAGCTAAATTCTAACTAAACACAAAGATTATATGAAAGTATAAACGATAAAGAAACCAAAAGTTAAGCTAAAATCTAGATGATAGGGTCCAAAGAGATATAAACCTAAATGACTTTATATTATATTAGTGTTTTTCCGTAATCAATAATCCAAAAAAAAAAAAATCTTTTTCAATGATTTCAATTACAAAAAAAGATTAATAAAAAGGCTAAAGTTGATTATTAGAACAGGAACAGAGTTTAAAAAAGCAACACTTATCTAATCTGCAGTGAACAGAGAACATAGTTTGATATGCTAAAACACAAAAATCATAAAATATTTTTGAAAAAAAGTTATGCTACACACGTAACAGTATAACTAAACACAAAGATTATACAAACTCAAAGATTATAAGAAACTATAGACGATAAAGAAACCAAAACTTAAGCTAAATTCTAACTAAACACAAAGATTATATGAAAGTATAAACGATAAAGAAACCAAAAGTTAAGCTAAAATCTAGATGATAGGGTCCAAAGAGATATAAACCTAAATGACTTTATATTATATTAGTGTTTTTCCATAATCAATAATAAAAAAAAAAAGTCTTTTTCAATGGTTTCAATTACAAAAAAAAAGATTAATAAAAAGGCTAAAGTTGATTATTATAACAGGAACAGAGTTTGAAAAAACAACACTTATCTAATCTGCAGTGATCAGAGAACAGAGTTTGATATGCTAAAACACAGAAATCATAATATATTTCTTCAAAAAAGTTATGCTACACACGTAATAGTCTAACTAAACACAAAGATTATAAGAAAGTATAGACGATAAAGAAACCAAAACTTAAGCTAAAATCTAGATGATAGAGTCCAAAGAGATATAAACCTAAATGACTTTAAATTATATTACTGTTTTTCCATAATCAATAATCCAAAAAAAAAAAAACTTTTTCAATGGTTTCAATTACAAAAAAAGATTAATAAAAAGGCTAAAAAAGAGGGGATTTTTCAAACAAGGGGCATTTTTTCTGTAAATCAGACATACGTAACATAAAAAAACTCATACATGATAAAAGAAAAAAAACCAACTAATCATGGTGCAAGAACACACGAGTATTACATGTGTAACAGGAAAAACACAGACAACACTTATCTAATCTGCAGTGAACAGAGAACAGAGTTTGATATGCTACACACGTAACAGTCTAGCTAAACACAAATATTTTACAAAGATATGTCTTCGATTACACTCAGAAAATTTACTATTATTTTACAATAATTCTAAACCTAAATGACTTTATATTATATTAGTGGTTTTCCATAATCATCAATTACAAAAAAAGATTAATAAAAAGTCTAGACTTGATTTTTATAATTTATCAGAAAAAATTTTTACCAAACAGAGGGCATTTTTTCAAAAAATAAAAAATCACAAATGTGTTTCTATCAAAAACAGAAGTGATTCAACAAAAAAAAAAAATATAGAAATCAGTTGGAAATAAGATTCAGCCACTGAAATAAGATTCAACAAACAAAGATTTTGATTACAAATTAATAAAAAAATCAAACATAAAAAGCAACATGGAAGGAGATAAAAACATGGAAATAAGATTCAGCCACTGAAAAACACCTGGTACTCTCTCCGGTTATCTTCTCCGGTTATCTTCTCCGGTGGTCTTCTCCGGTGGTGTTCTCCGGTGACCTTCTGCGACGGTGTTGGAGATGACGATGATGGAGGTTGCTGTTAAATGATGCTGACGACGTAAAGAGGATATTGTTCGAGTTTGGAGATCACGATTATGGAGGTTAGATATGAAGATGATGGTGTTGATGGTTGAAGCTTCGAAAAAAAAAAGCAGAGATGAGGGGAGAGGGTAAGGGGAGGGAAAGGAAAATTTGAAATGGGAGAGAGAAAGAATTGGTTATATATGTGGTTAAGGGTGGTAAATTACTAAAATAACCTTGACTTAATAAACAAATAATAAAGTTTAGGGGTGATGTGGAAGAATGTGGTCCACTTATTGGGTTTGCTTGGGTTTTCTCAAATTTTTGGGTTTTCTCCCTACCTTTAGCCTATATATATATATATATATATATAAAGTTTCGTGGCCGTTCAAAAAAAAAGACTATAGCATATTCAAATGAGAACTTTTGTGATGATAAAAAAAAAACAATAATAAAAAAATATCACTCTCCAATGAATTCAAAGTACTCTTCTCTTTAAACTAATCTTACATTTCCACCACTATAAGGCTGAGGGGTATGGTACCGACACCCCCTGCTACCACATCATCTCCACCGCCATGTCGTTACCACCTACCGAAGATATATATATATATATATATATATATATAGAGAGAGAGAGAGAAGAGGTCGGGGAGGATCCCCCCGGTTTCACCAAAAATTGAGGGGGGGGGGGGTTGTGTTCCCTGACTGGAGAGGTGCCACCTAGACTCCCCGACCACCTCCCCATCTTCCACACCCCCACCCTAATTTTGTTCCAACTGCACCAAATTTTGTATTTAGTTTACTCTTTTCCCCACACAAAAATTCTTCCAATATTGTTAAGCATTTGTACCACCTTGATATTCCTGAAAGTTTCAAACGAAATATATCAATAGTAGGTTTCTATATTTTAACCCTTTTCATGTTTGACCCGATAGGAAATCCAAGGTAAGTGAATGGTAAATCACCAACATTACACCTAAGAATCCTCGCCATTTCAACTTTCAAGAACAACCTCCTTCTTCACCGCTATGCCATACACAATTCTTTTAAGGGGACAGGACCTCACTAGAAATCATCACGGGTATTCTACTATCAGCACGGTAACATCGTCGTCACCAGTACCGATAGGGGTCCCGTGAACCATTTTCTGGTTCTATCTAACGGGCTGGTAAGTTGTGATATTAAATGCAACGGTCGAATTTTATGTTTTTTAATTCCATTTTTGACCGTTGAATTTAATTTGTGTTTTCAAACGGTCATATTTTGTGACCGTTTTTATCTTAATACCTATAATAGAAATACAATCTCACGGTTTAGTATCAAAAATAACAGAAATTATCTCCATACTTTAAAAAAAATGAGTGACATTGACGTTGAAGATGATTAAGTTATCATTCCTCCGCTCGAAGTGCACCCGATTTTACAATCAAGCGATAGTAGCATTGAGTTTCTCATGAACCTTGGGAAGCGAGCTGTAGAGGAAAACACAACATAAGTCAGGTGGTCAGTGGCTTAGAGCCCGGCCCTTAAGTAGACCCGTTTTTTTAAATATATATATATATATATATATATATAGGGGTATATAGGGGAAGGTTCAAATAAAAACCCACTCAAATTGAAGAAACCTTGTAAACCTTTTCATAGCCATTGATCAAAGTAGATCAATGGTGGAGATTTGAGGGTTAATATTATATTGAGAAAAAGGACAAAAAAGTAGGAGAGAGGGTATGAGAAGGGTAGATAGGTAATTGGCCTTTTCTTTCTTTCTCTCTCCATCAATCAATCATGTCTTTCTCTCTCATATTTTGTTCTTTACAAAAATCAGATGTTTTATGATTGAAAAAAGGTATTTTATTTAAATAAAGCAGAATCAGATTTATAGCAATTGTTCCAGCATCAGTGCTGTTACGTACGTAAGAATCAGATTTATAGCAATTGTTCCAGCACCAGTGCAGAATCATATTTATACCAATTGTTTCATATTAATTTAAACAAATGCTGATTTGTTAAGTATTTTATTAGACCATGTTATTTTTTCGTTTTATTTTACCAGCACGAGTAATGTTACGTATGTAATAAACGTGTGGACGGTTGATATCATTTAAAAAAAAATTATGGTTATTAGTTTTTTTTATTACCCCCTATTTTTTTAGGTTTTATTGTACGAGCAACAGAGTTGTTGCACACGTAACGAAAGGCCAATATGGTTTTTCTTTTTAATATTCACTACTTTTTAAAATAAAAAACATAATATATAAATTTAAGATTAAGCTGACAACATGAAAAAATCTATTACAGTGCATCTGTTCTAGGTTTGTAACATATGTTAATAACCATCAGACGATATCATATTGCTAAAATGTGGTGGTGCATTGCGTTGCTATACAAAAACTTAACCATACTTCTAAAAAAAATAGTCATACATCATATTGTTAAGATTCATTAGCCAACACCATAGTGTAACCGGCAGCCCATTCGGGTGTGTAAATGACATCATGCAAATCATCCTCCGGTGTCATATAGTCTTCTGGTGGCGGATATTCTTCGGGAAAAACATAATCAAATGTCGCATTCCAATCGAAATCTTCGTCGCTTACAAACCCATCGTCCGCCTGCATTACGGGTATAACCGGTTAAAAACATATAGGTAACAAACCTATTCTCTGTTAAAAACATGTAGGTAACAGAAAAAAACTCATATATGGAAAAAAAACACAGACAAGGTGCAAAAAACACGAGTGTTACATGTGTAACAGGATTTTTTTTTTTCTGGAAACACAGACAAATTTTTGTAGTCTGCACCCATCATACATTTTTTACTGAATTACAAAGCAACCTTTGACTGCAAAACAGATACGCTACACACGTAACACCCTACCTTAACACAGAAAAAAACACCCTAAGTAAATTCACAAAGATGATACGAACATATAGATGAGAAAACACCCTAACTAAACACAGAAATGCTACGAACATACAACAGAAAAAGAAAAGTCATTCTGAAAACAAATAACAACACATTTTCTGTCTTTAGTTATAGATAAGCCTATATGAGAAAACACAAAAACAGACATGTTCTGTAAAAAAGACATAGGTAACATAAAAAAAACTCATACATGAGAAAACAAAAAAAAATACACAGACATGGTGCAAAAACACGAGTGTTACATGTGTAACAGGAAAAACAACGACAAAACTTTTGTAGTCTGCAGTAAACATAGAACAGAATTTGATATGCTAGAAAACATAGAACAAAATTTGACTGCAAAAAACAGATATGCTACACACGTAACAACCTAACTAAACACAAAGATTATACGAAAATATACACGAGAAAAACACCCTAACTAAATACAAAGATATTACGAACATAAAACACAAAACGAAATTTATCAATAAGAAATTTAAAATTTTTCGGAGCAATACAATTAATAATCACTTCAATAATAATCATATTTAATGATATCTTGGACATCGTTGACAGATGCATGACCTGGGGAACTTATCCACAAAGCTATTGTATTTTATCCAATGTTTTTAAAACCGGACCGGACATCAAACCGGTCTTCTTACTGGTTCACCGGTCGGACCGGTTCAACCGGTCGAACCGGATTAAAGAACCGGATGACGTCATAAATAATATTATTTATAAAATAGTTCAAAGGTGTTAAAAAATTTACGTTCTATAACTAAAGTGTTATAAGTTGTATCTTAATTACTAGATTTCATGTACTGAATCAAAGTATTAATTAGAAAAATAAGGTTGTTTAAGATAATTAAAAAATAAAATCATACACAAATAACAATTAAAAAACTAGGGATAATGAAAAGTTAGAAATTAGGTTGTCAAAAGGCCCACACAATTACGTTAAAAAAAAAGCCCACACAATACACCACCACATATTAATATGATATAATAAAATAGAATTAGGTCATCTTCTTCTTTTCATTCATATAACCAGAGCCGCCCATATGTGGGAAAACTGAATCATTAAAGCTTCACTCTGCATTTCCTATATCTTCTCATCTCTACTATTCTGTGTTGGTATTATTTTAAGATGGTCAAAGTAAAAAAAGAGTGACGAACCGGTTCAACCACCGAATCCCCCGGTTCGACCTCCGACTACCTGCTAACGTACAAATCGTGGAACCTGTTGGACATGAGGAAATTTTAAAAGCACAAAAACAAACTTAACAGAGCCACAATCAGTAGCTAGAAATAACTCGCTAAAAACAGAGGAACAATTTCAAATACCTTGAATCCTTGATTTATTCTTTTAGTAAAACTCTGATTGCTATGAAACAGACTTAAACAAGATAATAAAGCTCTGATTGCTCATCGTTTTTGTTACAGATCTGGTGCTTTAGATGGGGTTTTTGTTGCAGGTCTAGCTTTGATAGAGATGAGAGGAGAGAGGGAATGGAGAGAAATCAAATTTTTGAAAAAATCAGAGAGAGAGAAGAAGAAGATATATACCTGTCATTTTGATAGAGAGAGAGGGGAGAAATGACTAAAATAGCCATTGGGTTAATAAAAAATGATTTGTTTAGTTAGTGATGTGGAATGCTCACATCCACACAATGAGTTTGTGGGGGTTTCTTCAAAATTTTGGGTTTCTTGTCTATACTTAGCCTATATATATATATATATATAGGGGAGGGTTATCTTGAGAACGCTAAATATCGCGAGAACCGTGAGAACAAATTAGAAAACCTCTCAAAATCATTTTTTTTCAATACAAACCTATTTATAATTAAAATATAACATTACAAAATGAATATTCTTTTCAAATTATTCATATTTTCTTGCAAAAACACTCAAATATTAACTTTTTACACATGTGTAAATGAAACAGTTTACACATGCATAAATGGTAAATTTACACATGTGTAAAAACAATTTATTTCCGTATGCGTTTAAATTTTTACACGTAAATTATGTTTTTGGGATTGTATTTTAGTAATAAAGACAAGTGTAAAAAGAAAATTTTGATTTGATTGGTTTTAGATGGCGTTCTCGCGGTTCGCACGAAATATAGGTGTTCTCAAATTAACTTTCCCCTATATATATATATATATATATATATATATATATATATATATATATATATATATATATATATATATATTAAGTTTTTTTAACTAGGCTCCGTGTGATTTCAGATTCTATAATTGTAGTTTTTTATAGGTCCAATATTTTACTCATGTTATATTTGTTCACAATTTAAATTAACCTAATATCCAGACCCAATCCAAATTTTAAAGTTAAAACCCAATAAAAAACTTATAACGTAGCGTTTGGTATGTAGGAATGGAAGGCGAAATTGAATGGAGCATTACGATGGAATGAAAAAAAAAGTGTTTGGTTGGTCAAGGTAATGGAATCATCCATTACCTCCTCCATTCCATTCCCTCTAAAAACCCCAAAATTCATTCCATCTATACCCCCTGTTTTTTTTTCCATTTCATTCCCTCTGTTACCCTTCATCAGGATCGACGACCACCACCACCCACCTCTACTATCACCACTCATCGCCACCACCACTTGACGCCACTACCGACCACCGCCATCATCGACCACCACCGACTGTCACCACCCACCATCGCCACTCTCCGTCACCGATCACCGCCACCCCCACCCCCACCCACCAACTACCGCCATCACTGACCACCGCCACCCACCGCTAAGCACCGACCGCTATCACCGACACTCTCCGTCACCGACCACTGCCACCACCGCCATCCACTACCACCTCCACCACCGACCCCGCCACCCACTACCAAGCACCGACTGCCACCACCGACACTTTCCGTTATCAACAACCACCACCAACAGCCACCTCCACCACCAACCACCGCCATCCACTACCACCTCCACCACCGACCCCGCCACCCACTACCAAGCACCGACTGCCACCACCGACACTTTCCGTCATCAACCACCACCACCACCACCACCAACAGCCACCTCCACCTCCACCACCGACCACCGACACTCTCCGTCACCGACCACCGCCACGCACCGACCACCACCACCACCGCCGTCGTCGCCGCTACCACTCATTGTCCCCGTCACTCCCTGTTGCCACCTACCGATTACCACCACCGTTAACGCTATTATAACCACCAAACGTCGCCACCCATCGACCACCACCACCCATCGTTGTCGCCGCCATTGACCACCACCGATGCCGCTACCACGACCGGCACCACCCACTGCCCACCACCAACCACCGTCGCCGGCACCCACTATCAACCGCCATCGTCACCACTCACCACCGGTGGTTTTATTCCTAAGTCTTTTCCTACCTACCAAACAATACAAAGTATTAATTCATTCCATTCTTACGTGGTAACCAAACAAGAACATGGAATGGTAATCATCCATTTCATTCCTTTGTCCATTCCATTCTCTTGTCCATTCCATTCCCTCGTTCATTCCATTAGCTTATACCAA